>JAPMOQ010048382.1:8410021-8457824 GCA_026543055.1 Argiope trifasciata
CAAAAAATTATAGAATTACAGCCACAAATTTGATTCACCTTCTCAACATTTTATATATAATCATGAAGTCCAAAATTTTAAAGCATTTTTTTTTCTTTCAAAACAAAAACAAAAAAAGTCTCAATAATAATTTTTTAAAATAACCCAAAAAGAATTTTTTATATAATGGATTTTTAACAACCTCAAATGCAATTGGAGTCATTTCGGTAGCATAAAATATTTTATCAAAAATTACATTCCGATACAATAATCTCGAACATTCCCAAAAAAATGTATACGAGAAAGGAGAAAGAAAATGTTTGAATTGTCTCTTTATTTCAAGTTAAATCCCTAATAGCTTTACCCCCACCCCATCAGCTCATACACCACTATTCCTTCAATCCTTTCCCTGTTCAAACCTGCTTTCCTCGCTAGACTATTAACGAGGAACATCCACTATGATGGGATATGCCACCTACACTCAGGGTTCACAACACAACCCTTGATGTAAAACTGCTGATACCGTTCTGCCGCTGAAGGATATGGAACCAAGTTTTCCGATAGAGAAGTTTGTAGTTCTGTGCTTTGTGCTGGCGACATTAATCAGGAAAAGGCCATTATGGCCATGACAGATAAGCGAATACCTTGCAGGGTGTGATGTAACTGTTTCTTCCCTCTCGCGTTCGTGTCACACCAATGATGATTATATTTAGCCGAGTGAGAGACCTTTCTGCTGTAGATAGATGGTGTGGGTTTTGAGAGGAAGGTAGTAAAGAATGTGTTTTAAAAAATGAAATATGCTGCACTTTGTAAGTAGCATTTGAATGTTTCTGTTATTAAAAATGAATGGTCAAGCATGGACTAATCTTTCCCTTGAAGAAAGTAACTGATTATTTTTCTTTCTTCATTATTTTAGAAAAATGTATAAATAATTAATGAAGAATTGTAAGTATCTTAAAATACGAGAAGGAGTTTAATTGAAAGGGAGGATTATAATTTAAATTATGTGCTGGCAACATAATTTACGAATAACGCATTACTTAATTTCTTTTATCTGAAACAAAAAAAATTGAGAAGGTGGGGAGATAGAAAGTTCAAAGAATATATTTTTGTTTTAAATTCTATTTTAAAAAGTCATATTTTAAATTTTTTCTACGTATTACCAAATTGTTCGTAAATTCTGAATTGACGATTGCTTTGTGCTAATAATAAAATATTCGAGCTTTTAAACCAATTAAGAAATTGACTTAATAAATTTGGACAGGTAAAAATCAAAATATAATAATCGAGAAAAATTAAATGCTTTTTAATAATTATGCATTAAATTTTTTAAACAGCAAAAAATATCAATGAATTTTGAAGTATGAAATGCAAAATTCAATAGTACATACGAAGGAAGTAAATGAAGAAATAATTGGCGATAGATATGTCAACACCGATAAAATTTCTAAGCAAACTTTTCTTATTACTTCAAACTTTTAAGAAATGAAAAAGTAAATATTTAGACTTCATTTTACTAGTTAGTTTTTTTCCAATTGAAAAAAATGAGTAAGTTTTTAAAAAATCCACCAGTAAACAAAATAAAAGTAAAGGAGATGAAATTCTCCGGTACAAATTTCCCTAATAAAGACAAGTTTTTATCATCATTTAAAAAAAAAAGCTGTAACTTCCTTTCATATTATACTGAAAATTATGTTTTCATTTGAATTAGCCAAAACGTAAATTGGCATTTAAATTAGAAAAGATTCGAATTTTATATAATGTAGAATGCGTGTTATGTGATTATTGTTGGGTTAAAGTGTAACACGGTGTGCCCCCGAGTTTATCGCCAATATGGTAACCCAACGGAACTTTCTTACAGTAACCCTAATTGTGTTTTGTTTACTACTTTTTACAATAGTTGAGTTGTACAGAAACTACAACTGTTTTATAATAAATTTAATATTTAAAATATCGATTTCAGATGATTTACATTTTGCTTGTTTATTTAATTTAAAATTTATTATACAAAGAAAGTTTAGAATAAAATTAATATTAATTAAAATGACATTTATTTCATTTTTTGTGTTAATATTTGCAAAATTAATTTTTCGTTTTCACATTTTAATTATCACTATGCGAATTCGCAAATCGTCTGCGTTTTCGTATTCAAAGAAGTCTGCCCTGGAATTATTCGCAGTTCTCGTCATTCTTTTGGTGTTCCAACGTTTGGTTCCCGCGAAATATTGCTAAGTCTGCAATCGTAGAGGAGTGGATGTTTGGTAGTTGGGATGGTAGGCACTATTTCGAACCTCTGAATGGATGAAGGGGGATTGGAATATTCTTTTATGTGTTGATGAAGCGTGGAAAGAATGCTTTGAGTGTTATGAAGTGTTTATGAAAAGATTAAATAAAGCAAGTAAGTACATTAAATATTAAAAATTCTGTATAATATTCGTTCCTATAACATCCTTTATTCTTACTTGTAATATTATTATGCACCATTCCTTAATACACACCGTCCATTTGTTCAATTTGCTAGCGAAGCTACTGCATTCCCGCTCCGTATGAAGGCGAAGCCCTAGGATGTTTTTTTAAAGTTAAAATATACTGCCTGGTGCCTTCTACAGATGTCTTCGGCATCTGTAGAAGGTACCGGGCAGTATTAAACAAATAATTATAATTAGTTAAACATTCTAAATAAAAAGGCGGGAAATGGCAACCGTAACTGTTCTGCGGAAAAGTTTATTTTGTCCGCCATCTTTGTTGGCGACTTGGCATCCTTGGCGCAGCAGGGGGCACACTATTCTACACTTTTACCCATTGTTGCATTTCATGTTTAAATGCACGCTTGTTCAAACTTATTATAAAATATGATCATTTCTCTACTATTATATACAAAAATAGATCAAAAAGAAATCTATAATAATTAATACAAAAATTCTTCATACATTGCAGTTACATTTCATCTAGCATATCATTGCCAGACAAAAACGAAAAATCTAAGAATAATAAAAACGTTGCTTGAGTTTTCACCGTAAATGAACATGGTTTTTCTTTTGTTGGACTTTATATTACAGAACTAAATCCTGCTATTTTATTTGTAAAAACGGTTTTCACTTTTTTACTTGAAACAATTAAAATGAAATCACTAGTTTAAAGAAATTTTCATTAAATGCATATTTTGAAAAGAGAGTTACATAAAAGTTACAAACTCAAGCCAAACAGCCATGTAATGCCATTAGATTAGTCCAGTTTCTAGGAAACTTTCAAACAAAAAGCAAATCATGAAATTTAATTGAAAATAAATATTTCGGGAACAAAACTAAAAAAGAGTAATTAGAAATAAATATTAAGTTTAAACGCCTCAAAAAGAGCCAAAAAGGAAGAAATGATGAATCCCACTTGATGCATTTTTTAAGGTTCACTATCAAGCAGGGATTTTTTCGGTGAAAGGTCTAACTTTCGTCCAAAATATTGACCTCTTGTGTCCCAAGAAATCGAGATTTTGTAGATAAGAACAGTATCACAAAATTAAAGACTATAAATTACTCAATAACAAACAAAACATCATTGCGAAATTTCCAAAACTAAACAAGACCATACCAATATTGAATAAAATCAAACTGCAAAAAGACCATTTAAACATAAAACCAAAAATATTAAAATATGAAGGCAAAGCATTTACCAATTGAAAGTGAAATCGAAAACCCTTTGTGAAGAAAAAAGTATATAAATGCAGACGCACCACGTTAAAGTAATTTTAAGCTTCCCGCGTTTAAAGTTGGATACGCCTACCACATTCGGCCTCGCCATTGTAAGAAACAATTTAAGGATCTCAGCGCCATCTATTGAGGTAGAAAATCAATGTGAATGAACCAGGAAGCTCATCTTTATGCATAGAGTTAGAAATAGAGTTAGGAATAGAGTTAGAAAATAAATAAACGCTGTCTTATTAAAACTTTTATGTAGCAAAAGTTTTTGGAAAAGTCATTAATAGTTGAGTTATTTATTTAGTTTGTTTGCTGCTTCAATTTAAGAAACTTTGTAATTGCAAATTTTTTAATCCTGTTAAATTGTGAGCAAATCAAATTTTTGAAAACTTTAGTTTAAATTAAAATTTTATTTACTTATTAATTTAATGTTAAATTCGTCTCTTTTATAGTAAATAATTACTAATTTTTTTCCATTAGAAATTTCTAATCTTAGATAAATATAGGGAGCTTACAATTAATTTTTTGTTCGTTTAAGTTAAAATTAAATTTTTGGGTCGCAATCAATAGACATATTAGCATTAATTAATAAAAGTAAGTCATCATTATGTTTCCAACCTTTTATCAAATTGCTTTTAATTATATTTTCTTACAATAATATACGAAAATATTGACTAAAGTACTTGAGAAAACTGTTCTCATTGGAATTCCCATTACTTTTTTTAATAAAAATTAATCCCGTTAAAAACGCAATTTTTGCAATATTAACGTTACATAATTCATACTAGTTACTTTTTGGAATAGTATCTCTTTTTAAATATTCGTCATATATAAAAGTACAGATATCTATTAATTTTTCATTAGGTATTAAGTTTATACCTCATGAAAAATTATAAAGTATTAAGTTTATAAATTTTGTTACCTTTTGGAAGATTCAGAACATCTTTGTTATTATTAATTATAAAACTATCCCATCCTTAATTTTATCTGGATAATGTTCAAGTATTTAAAGAAATGCTTTTCCGTCTAGTAATTGTTGCTACCAATGCTACTAGTCACAAACCTAAATTTTAATGAAATTTAACTATTGAAGATAAATAAAAATAGTTCATTATTTTTTTAGAGAAAGCTAGTATGCTTTAATCCAATTCCTTTTTCCCGTTACTGTTCAAAATGTACGTCAAATTAAAGTTGCCTTCATTAATTAAAAGTTTTTTATAGAAATATTTACACATTAAACATTAATTATTTACTGATTTGTTCGCTACTGTAATAATAATACTTTCTTTACAAATTTATATTTATTTTTTCAATGATCTGACAAAATAAACTTTTTGGTCCTTACATCTGCCGCTATTTGCGTTAATCTTTTTTTTTTTTTTTTTTCATCTAAAATTTTCAATTTCTATGCACTGAAACCCGCTGAACAAGTTGTATTTTCTAGATAAAGTTACCCCATTTAGAGGATGTTAGAGAATATTAAGACACTTATTCTCTAAAATCCTCAATTTCCATGCTCTGAAACCCGCTGAAGGCCAATGGTATTTTCTAGATAATTTAGAAATAAAAATTTCCTAATCTTTTCCATAAGAAATTAATATTTTTTAACGCTTACTTTTTCTTTAAATCCAAAAAAAGTTAGATAGATAGATATTACGAATGCTCTGAATGTGTCAAATGCTGTGTTATATAAACCGTGATCAACATTGAAGTATACATTGAACTTTTAAGTAACACGGTATTCAAATAAAATTTCCCAATAGGCTAAGATAAATCTTAAGGTTTCTGTAACAAATTGGCTTGGAATCTTAACGATTCTTAACAAAACGGCTCAACATATAACAAAAAACTCGGAATGGTAATTAAATAATTGGTTCTCAAGAGGGAATATAACCGAATACAGAAAATCATTTTAAAATAAAAAAGGTGATCGTTCTTTCTTGTTTCGTACAATAAAATTTAAGATTTTGGAACAATGCAAAGCCTGCATTAGACGGATCATGGACAGTTGATTCATTAAATATAAAGCAATTTTAAAGAAAAATTGCCCTTTTTTGGAAGTTTATCAATACGTAAATATTAGAGTGTTACGACTTCAAAGGCTGAATAAAATGAACCAGATATTTTTACCGTTTTTTCTTAGATTTCTTCTCTCTTCACCTTGTCATTTTCTTGGACTCCAAAGCATTTTTTATGAAAGATCGAAACCCCTCTTCATATGAAGTATTTACGCTCATAAAAGAGGTGACAAGCACTTGAAGATGACAAAAAACTTCAAATACTAATCACTATCAAATATATTAAAATTTACTCTTAGTCACAAAAGTAAGTATGCAGAGTGTATTTGAAGTTCTATGAGAAAAAACAAACCTGCACTATTAGAGTTTTCAAATTAACGATTTATTACGATTACAGCAAAACCGAGCTTAATAACAAAATAAAAAGTAATCAATAATTACAAATATTTAATTAGTACAATGAGCTTAACTTAAAGCAGGATGTAATTTACATCATAAATGTAAGTATGCAAACAAAAGCAAAGGCATTAGTATTGCACATTTTACAATTTTTTTAAAAAAATTAGTAATTTGTTGGATAACCTTTGGCTTTTATAACAGCTTTCAATCTAGATGGTACTGAATTTACTAAATTTTAAGATAGAAAATGGTATTTTCTGCCACTCCTCCAAAATGGCTTTTTTTAGATCATTCTTAGTTTTGATCTCTTTCTTTCTGATTCGGCGATCGGGATAATCCCACTAGTGTTCAATGGGATTAAGATCAGGTGACTGTGGTGGGGTTTTCAACTGTTTTCGCACGTGATATAGCAGCCATTCCCGAACAACCCGAGCAGTATGTTTGGGATCATTATCTTGTTGGAAAGTGAAGGATCCATCCAGTCCTAATTTAGAAGCCCTTTTGCTTAGATTAGTCTTCAAAATATTCAAATAACTATATTGATTCATTATTCCATCGATTATAGCTAAATTTCCAACTCCAGTTGCTACCATGCATCCCAAACCATAATTGAACCACCTCCGTGTTTTACAGTTCCTCTCATGTTCTTAGATTCTAGAGCTGCATTTGACTTCCTCCAAACTTTTTGGTGTCCATCTGACCCGTGGATGTTAAATTTACTTTCATCCGAAAAAATCACGGAATTCCAAAAGTTTGTGTCCTGCTTTAAATTTTCTTTTTCAAAATCTATTCTCTTTTTGCGATTCACTTTGCTAACAAATGGGTTTCTTCGCATATTACGACCATGGTAGCCTGTCTTTCGCAACACACAGCAAATTGTTTCAGGATTACAGGACTACGCAAAATTGTTTTTCACATCAGTTGTCAATTTTGGTACGCTAATCTTCGGATTTTTTTTCACATTTCCAACAATAATTCGCCTTTCTCGATCCGTCAAAATGGGCGGTCGTCTTGTTCTTGGCTTGTTTAGAGTGTTTCCCTCGGCCTGGAACTTTTCAATAATTTTTTGAGCTATTGCGGGACTTTTGCCTATGATTTTAGCGATTTGTCTTTGCGACTTGCTTTCCTTATAGAGCTTTATTATTATATCCTTTACATCTTTTGATAATTCTTTTCCACGTAGAGCCATTGGTGAAATGTTGATGTACTTAAAGCTCAAACTTACAAACTTTGTTTCATTCAGCCTATTTAAAAGTCAAAAACTCAGAGTGCATAAATAGACTTTGTGATATAAATTTCTACTGGTAGTTAACAAAACTACTCTTAAAGTTTTTTAAAATATAGGGATTTGGTTTATTCTTTATTACTGCATAACTTGAATCAGAAAATATAAATAACACTCACCAAAATAATATTTTTCTTTTTGAAAATATTATTTTGGTGTAAGTATTATTTTGGTCTAGTATTCAAATATTTGAAAACTAGAGCTTTTCTACTTAAGCTATGAGTTGCATATTTACTTTTGAGATTAAGTGTATAACACACACACACACACACACACACACACACACACACACACACACACACACACACACACACACACACACACACATATATATATATATATATATATACATCATGTATTGGCAAGCTAAATAGCATATTTACCCACTACACACATATTAAATCACTAACTTCCTCAATTAGTGATTTCTTGTTTTTTCTTTGTAAAATAATTTTTTAAAAAATTATACATTATCAAACAAAGCTTTTGAAGCTCTATTATAGGTCAATAATCTTTTAAATATTTAATAAATGTCATAGATATAAAATTTCAAGCATATTTTATTGACAAATCCAATAAAATTTCGTTCACCTGATCCTATGGCTGAAAGATCTGCAACAAATATCTTTTTTGTTCAACAAGGAATTTGCAATTAAATTATGCCTGAAATTTTAAAAATCCAGAAAAAAAATGATCCTATTATTAATAACACGACATAAACTTGATGAATCTGAAACCTTCAAATGATGGTGCGATTATCAATTTTAAATTAAAAGGAGCAAATTGGCGTAACGAGCCGCTGTCTGCTGAATACAACTCTACTCCATTGAGTTCACACATGGCCTGTCCACAGATGACATATATACCGCTCAAAACCATTGCCCTCGGAATTACGGGCCGCATCACCTTTACCTCTCCGCTGGCACTGGCCGCGCGTCCCAGAGGTATTATGCTCATGTCATGCGCATTAATTATGTCGCATTGATGCACAACGGCCGACTGCAAAGCGAATAGAATTAACGTGCCGTTATACAGTTATCGGTTTGCAATCGCTTCATCAACTTATAATAGATAACACTGGTTGGTTGAATTGTGCATTTGACGCTGTTAGTAGTGCAGGGAAACTATAAATTCAATTATGTATACGTCTAGACTGCATAACAGATTAATTCTATACATTATGCAGCATTTTCACGATTTTATAAAACTGCTATTCACTTTTGTTGAAAAACTGATGCATTTAATTGAATCATAATTGTCGGAGTCACATTTATTTCTGTGGCAAATACATTATCAGTAGAAAATAGATAATATTTCAAAGACATTTTATGTTTTTTTTATATATTCTGTGAAACACCAGATGGAAATTTGTATTTATTTAGTTTTTAGCTAAAAACGTTTTGCATTTTCTGTTTTTTGCTAAGCAAACATTCCGTTTTAAAGATTAATAAATTAATTTATTTTCTTTTGATAAACGCTTTTAAATAAATTACTAGACCATTAACCAGTGACTTCGGATAACAGAATGCTAATTTTAATTATGAGAAATTCGTAGGTTTTTGATTTTCTACAATTCAATTTTCTGTTTCATTTTTTATTCTAATTGTTTTTACTTGAGAAGTTAAAAAAATCAAGATATATTTCAAATAAATTATAATTTTTATTTCAATAGTTGGGCCAAACTTCCCTTTCAAAAGAATACAATTTTATTATGCAAACTGCATGATATCATCTGCTTTATAATATTCGCTGTATTTTTCAGGAAAACAATATTAAAACAAAGGTTAGAGAATTTCTTCCAGAAAAGCAAGTTAAACTATCTTTCCTTGAATAAAATTCCATAATTTATGACTTAAGTTGAAGTTAAATTTGAAAAAAAAAAAAAAAAAAACTTTTTGCCAAATCTATTAAAAAAAGCATTGTAAGAGGAAAATTTTCGAAAAATTCTAAATGATTTAAGTAATTTTCGTTGATTTAAGTGATAAAAAAAATTTGTTGAAGATTTCAGCTTAAAAAATTGCATTTCCTCTAAAATTTCAAATTTTCATAAAGTAATACGGGTATAAATATTGAAGAAGGATCTCCCCCTTTTCCTTTAATAATGTAGGGCAAAAAAGATTAAAAAAAAAATTCATAAAAGGCATTTTTACAAAAAAAAAATCAAAAGTAAATATTATTCTCTGATAGGACCAAACTAAAGTCTATTTATTGAGAAAATTTATTGAAATTAATTCCTTATAATAACAGCTGAATGCACAGAAACTCAATGAAAATTGGTTCGCCGATGCAGCATTAAGAATAATATATAATAATAAAAATAATATTATTCTATCTAATACTATAATAAAATGTTTCTGAAAAGCAAATTCCCCACGAAATCATTAAAAATTTTACGAAAGACCTTCGATTCCTTGTAGTTAGCTCAAAAGTAATATTCTCCAAATCTCATTCTAACTATCAAACACAAGTTCTCAAGCAAAATTTTCAAGTGTGAAGCATGATAATATTTTTATATACTGATATTAATTGGTACAGAAGACTTTCCTTCCTTTTCAGTGCCAAGAATTGTCTAAGTAAATAAGGCTATTTTAGCACTTTGAAATAGACAATTGCTGAAGTAGCATTCCTTTTACTTTCTATTTATATTTCATGACAGAATTTACTATATTTTCTGTGGCCTCGGGAATTCTTTCTGTATTTGCATATATCACAAAAGTCTTTGTAATAAGATTTTCTTGAAAAATATTTTCTTTAATATCCTGCCTTTAATTGCTTCAATTTTAATTCAGTCGTTTTGATTTAATCTTGTTTTCAATGCACACAAAGGATCATTTTGAAATATATTTGGTAATTTTCAGCCTTGATCATACTGGAAGACTAATTTCTCGTTCATATATATAAATGTAACTTATGGAAGTTATATTCAAGTTTATATTCATATATATAATGTAAAGTATTAAATTTCTCAAGCGTTAATATGAGTGGCATTGAATGTCCTGGTTAGTTTTGGTATAGAATAAGAATATTTCAAGCATTGGTTTAAAGGTGTTTGCACGGAAATTTTGGACTGTTTTATACTGTTGGAAGACAATCGTCTTAAAAGTATTGAGATTCGAGAGTTGTGTGGAGACATCACTCAGTAGAGGGAATCATGCTCTTAATTTCTTTTGCTAACCAAATTCAGTTGACGAGATTTTTTTGAAATCAAGCCCGAATTCCTTGATAATGACAACACATATGTTCTAAGCAAATAAAATACAAATTAAACAGTTGTTCAATCAAAATTCTTTCCAAAAATGATATTATTTCTGTTGTTACTCTAGTAGAAAATAAGCAACCTTTAATATTATATGAAATTCTACTCACTGAATTACAGCTCCAGATTTTACAATTTTTTCATATGTATATTTTATTCTACTAATGGAATCTGCTTGTAAAACCTCACAATAAGTTAAATAATAGAAGCAAAAAATAATCAAAATTTAATCACTTCAGTCAATTTTCTGTCTCCATCGTTAACGAAATTAGAAAAAAAATCCTGGAAAACTTGGCATAAAATAAGATTTTTCCTCCCCCCTCCACCAAAAAGGAAAATTAAATAAATTTGGCAACTCTGAAGGTAGGATCAAAAAGGAGTTATTTTTCAAATTAATATTTAATAGATTTTAATTGAAGTTATTTTCTAAGAAGTGCCCACTTTTCAGTCTATTACAAATTACTCTATTCACCCCATAGTCCAACATTTGATTTATAAGTGATCCAGCTTGCATATTGCTTTTACACACACTTTTCAAAAGCTAGCCAAAAGTAACTTAAGAATATAAAAGTATCCTAAGTATTTATTGGATATGGTTAAATTCATTTTAATGTTTTCGAATTTTCCGCAATATTTCAAGGATTGATTCTTGGATAAGCTTGGACATTTTCCATTTCTCATAATTAGAAACCTTTTTACTATTCACAAAATAAATTCGTCACAGATGTTCTCTTTCTAATATTAAGACACCTTTATGACATTGGTTAGTACAATTATTTCAAATGTTTTCAAGATTTTACAAATTAATTTCTAATTTTATATTTTTAAAGATGAGGAAAGCGAAATATTTTATAAAAAGTTTCACCCATAAAGATTCGGAAATTTTTTTAGTTATCTTATTTCAGGCAAAATGAAAAATATGAAGCATTTTACCTGATAGAAAAATTTATATTTCATGAAAAATATTTTACAATGGCTTGAAAGGTTTTTAACAGAATTAAGTTCTTACTTCAAACATGAATCTTTTTGCAACTTGAGATTCGAAATATCCAGAAAATAAAGAAAATCAGAGGAAACAATCAGAGAATAAAGAAAATAAATATGCATTATTTTAATATTTGGAAAGAAAGAATCATCGAAAAACTTTTGAATATCTCAGCCATTTTCCACATACGGAATTAAAAATATTTTCATACGCCAGTTGTGAAGGTATATTAAATATCCTAAAATAAATCCCCAAGGATATCACTCTCATGTCCCAAAATCATATGATTATTATATGGATAGCTGCATAATTTTCAAAATTAGGATATAATAATATGGATCGTTGTAATGGCCAAAATATGGAATCTCAAATTTGATTATCCAATATGGTTTTTTATTGATAATTAAACTTAGGAATAAATTATAATTTGATTGCATTAGATCAAAATCTAATCCCTATATTTTTAATAACCTATTACTTATCTGCAAGTTCTATCAAATTTTTATCAGGAATATTTGAGAATTCCATTTGTGATAATCGTAGTAGCATTCCAGATCTCTTTGCTGTTTCAGTATCCATGACTCAAAATATAGGACAAATATAAGATTTTCTAACTGTCAAAGCAACCTTAGAAGACCTAGAAAAAATCTGAAGTAGACATTTGACATAGGCTTACTATATTATTTGTCATAATTCCAATATTACTGAAATACATTATTATATCCTTAATTAATCGATATTGCATATAGTATCAGTTAATTTTGTATGTCTCCATCAAGTAAACAAAGTTACACTTCCTTGTGGGATTCATGGAAACCTTTCCTTTTGGAGAAAAATCATTAAATTTTCACAAATCATTTTGCTTTTAAAGTGCAAACCGCTCATTTAGTTTTTAATACTTTTGTTTAAGATTGCGTCAATAGGATAAAGACTATAATTATTTCCTTCCTTTTATTGTTCTTCAGCTAGTTCCAGCTTTATCCCACTATGCCTTTATCGGCAATTGTTTTTGTGAGAAGTATGGCTTTCATTTGGTTTCAGCAATAGTTGACTAAACCTTAAACATAAGTAATTGTTCGATATGGAGCAATTGAATATCAACAACCAAGTGAAGATGGCATTCCTGAGCTTGCATATAAACGCAATATGTGTTTTCGTTGAGTAATCAGGCCCCCCAAAAGTTTATTCAAATTTAATTAATGAAAATTGAAAAGCTTATTGAAAATAATTTGTTGATAATGAAGTAGAACTTTTTTAAAATTTAGATTATGACAAATTTTCAAATATAATCTAAAGGTCTTGAAAATTGTTTTATTATTTTATAAGTTTGAAGATATATAAATATTTTTAATAATAACTTCGTTATTTGGAAAGTAAGTCTTTCATTTAAGTTAATATATGAAGAGACCGATTAATCTACAATTGGTTTTTTAGATTCTATTGTTTTATAAAGTATTCAAAATAATGTGATTTTTCAAAATGCTTGAATAAAAGATTTTCTTTGTTAAGCAAAAGAATCTTGAAAAGTATAAAAATCAGAATTTATTATTTTCTATTTATTTCATAAAATATAATTTATTTTTACAAATCAGAAATTTCTTTTTTACTTTAAAATAACACAGGGCATGCATTTTTAAGATTCATTAACCTTCGTCATTTGAATTTCGTTCCCGTTTAGATTGAACTTTACAAATCTCAAGATTTGAAAATTTTCAAAATTAATGCTAAATTAGGAAATTTATCAATTCATCGATTGGCGTTTTATGCAAGCCAAATTTTTAGTGTAATTACTCAAATTCCGCGGCAGCTGTTCTCTGCAATGTGCAATGTTAACGTTTAAACTCATTTCTTGCGTGGTATATCCTTTCTTATTTCTTAAAAGAATCACTTTCAAGATATTCTTTATCAAAGTTCTAGGATTATATTAAAAATTTAAATCGAATTTATAAGGGAAGGAATTATTTAATATTTTTATCTGCTATTAATTTGCTGTTTTCTAATATTAACTATTCAATGCATGTCCAAAAATTGAGTTTCAGAAAAAAAGTTATAATTGCAGCTAAGCTATTTTAGTAATAAATAGTTAAACTTTAAATTTTTAAAGTTACTTTTCAGGCATGCTTATTATTTCTTAAATCGAAATACATATTAAATCCTTTCATTCCTAGAACAAAGCCGTAAAAAATTTTAAAATATGTATTTCTAATAATATCCATAGTTCTCTATTAAGTTGTCTGATCATAATAAGTAAATCACAGAATGTTAACAGGCAGAAATAGGTAGTTTGCAATAACTATCTACATTGCGAAAAAATAATCATACAGTTCTCAATGCAATTTAAAATCACCGCAGTCAATTTACGCATAATATTGTTCAAGATTATATAATTCGCACATAATATTATTTAAATTTAATATATTTCACTCATAATATTGTTCAAGTTCAATATAATTGACTCACAATATTGTTAAAGTTTAATATAATTCACAAAATATTGTTCAAGGTGGCATTTAAGAATTAATAAATAAATGTTAGTATTTAGAATCGCATCTTTAAAAGCTTTACATAACATTATAAAGTATTCTCGAGTTATTTATTTACGCCAATTGATAATAATGATTAAAACTCTTGTTTAGTAATATGATGTAATATATTATATGTATTATAATGACCAAAGCAAAAGAGTTCAGATATGATATATACTCTTACACCACCAGGATATTAGAATTATTTTATCTTTTCTTTCAATACCACAAGGTAGATAAAATGCAACACGTATTTATTATTGTCTTATTACTTTTTATAAAGTGAAACAGTTGTTTAAAAAGTATCAGTATTTTATTCATATAAAATACTGTTCATTTTATTGAGAAATTCCTTCTTTACTTCTCATCTAATATAAAGTCATTTAGTGATTTTAAGTCTAAAAATAATTATAAAATTACTTAAAAATGTGAAACAACAGAAAACTTGCTCAACAATAATTTACCTAATGTAAAATCCTTTTGAAGAGTTTAAAGTTAAAAATAATAATAAATTTATATAAAAATTTGAGCCAAAGTAAATACTTCTTGAAAAATATATTTACTCAACAATTGTCAGCAATTCAAAGAAAATTTTTTAAATTCAGCTTGAGTATTAGGATGTATTAGAAAAAGACAAAAATAAATGCCATTGCCAGTTTCGATATCAGATGTATTTTGAAAATACAAGATCAGAATATTTGAATATTCGGATATCTATCCATGGTCTAAGGTAACCTTTATAATCTTGGAGACGTATCATAGTTTCCTCCAAATACGAAAACCTGAATCCCGGCAATAACTTGATTGAGTCGAGTGACTTCTGAGCAAAGTGGCCCAGGGCACACCAAGGATTCAGGTGATGACAAGTAATTGTCTTTCTCGGCTCTTAATCCTGAGAGGGTGAGCGGGCATTGGGGAGCAATTTGAGGTCGGTCCCTGGTCTAAAAGCTATTCCAGAGTCGATGTGGATAGAAACTAGCGAAGTGAAGTCGGCCTCTTGATTTAGTGGCCGTGATCGGAACTGGAGGCAAGATACTGGGACATCGAAAACACACTGGATCATTCTCTGGTCGATGGTCCAAGTACCGAGAGAAGAGCTTTTTGTTTGGGAATCTCACTTTTTTTCTTCTTTTCTCTCTCTTTTGCTCCTTTCAGATTTTCCTTTCTCTGTTTTTTGCTTCTTCTTTAGTTTTACTTTTATACCTTTCATCTTCCTTTTTATAGTTTTCTCCCTCACGCTCTGTCACTCCGACCATCTTTTTTTCTTTTTTTTTCGTCTCCTTCTTTATATTTCTTTTTTCTTATACCCAGGAAGGACTCCTCTCCTTCCCTTTCATCATTCTTGATTTTCCCCTTCAGTTATTGCGAATAGTTTTCTTCGAGTCTCGGTGTTATTTCTTTTGGGCCAGATGACTTCTTCTTTTGTTTCTTCCATAAAAGTAATCCTCGCCATTTATCAATGTTGGACTGCGGTGTCTGGGACTTTTTGAACTTGGTTTTTCGTTTCTTTTCTTTTTTTTTCCTTTTCGTTTTTCCTAACTTCTGTTGAGATTTCGGCTGCGTTCCTGATAGTTTCATTCCCTTATACCCTTGATAGGTTATTACGGCCTCAAATAAACGGAAACTCGATGTTCGTGTCCTAGATTCAACTCCTTGTTAGACATCGTCATGTGTGAAGCAACATCAACAGGACTTCATCTACCCGAAAAATAGAAATAAAAAGGATTATTTGTTTTAGATGAAACGACGTAGTCTCTAAATTATCATTTGAGTAAATATTAAACAAATATAATTTTATGAAATAAGTAATTTCGATTCCACTTAAACTTTTAATAATTTCGAAATTGTAGTAGATTATTAGGAAATTTAAAATTTTATGAAAAACTTTGAGCCATGTATAAATTTATAAGAAAAGACCCTCGAAATGTATTTTCCTTCTTTTTCAAAATCTTCTTCTCTTAATAAAATAACTATCGTGAAATCTGTGATGGAAAAATATATTATTCATTTTGTCCTCAGAGATCTGGCAGAAGATTTAAAAAATCAGCAATGTTTTTGATAAAAAGCGTGTGTTTTTATATATACCACAATTATCTCCTTTTTCATATGTTGGTTATGCAAAATTTTGATTCTTATAAATAAAATTATATAGCGATTAATATAAAAAATAAAATAATCATTCCATACAGGGAAAGATTATAATTAGCCAAAATCTCAATTTCTCATTATTTGTAAGCCCCTTAAGAAACAAGCATTCTGCACGCATTTTCTGCTTGTATTTTTCTAGCATAATATGAATGTAGAATAGCATTTTTTCTCAACAAAATTGAATTTTCTTCTCTTCCAACAAAACAAAATTTGGTTAATGGCTAGGTCTTGAATATTTAAAAATTCTTTATTTGTTCTTAACATTTAACTTCACACTCAACAATTTCTTATTTTCTGTTTTAAATTTCGAAATGTTTCTTAAAGTTTCACCTTATAAAAATTGATTTCTTTCTTCTAATATTTCGATTTCAAAAATGAATCTCGAGCCTCTTATTCGAAACCATCTACAGCAATAAACTCTCAGGTCCAATTTGTTTGTCTATTATTTTATTTTTTAATATTCACTTTTACTTATGTAAATGTTATAATCCTGTGAATTGTTTCTCTCCGAATATGCCATATTATAATTAAAAATCTTTTAATTGTAGAAGTATAAAATTTATATTATAAAAATTTTAAGTAAACAATATATCAAATTTAGACTTCATAAATGATTAGACTTTAGAAAGGAAAACTTCATAAATAACATATTTTTATTTTTATTTCAAACATAACACATTTTTTCTTGAGATAGTATTTCCTGGAGTTATTGAGAAAAAACTTTTATATTTGAATCAAATTTTAGATTAATATTTTGCTTTTGGGCAATCAGAATGTTTCCCCTTTCCTTACGTACCGATACAAAAGTTTTACTAATATCCAGCTGTAATTTCATCCCCTGGAGAAAAATTCCAGTAGTGCTATAATTGATTCATAAAATACCTTCCCGTTTGTACCATACCGCACAGGATGAAGAGATTTCAACCAGGAAGAGTTATAATTATTATTGGTGCTAACAAATTTTGTGAACAATGTTTTGACGACTTTTTTTTATTCAAAAGCAGCATTCTCTGGATATATGAAATAAGTAGTAATAATTTCATTTGTGAATTAAACTCAACCAAAAAAATATTATTTACCTTGTTATTCATTTCGTAATATCAGTTTTCCCATTTCAGTAATACAAATTAGTATTAGCGAATACAGATCTATATCAAGAATTTTATGAAGATGGAAGAGTAAAGTTGAATGTAATTAAGAAAAAAAAGCAAATTACTTTTCAGCATAATATTTGTTGTCGTGTCCGTGTTTTTCACGGAAAGGTGGTGCAGTAGCTTCTGAGGGTAAAGACCCCTGAGCACCTAGAGAGCAGAAGTCCGACTTCTAGTTCACCCACACGACACAACCCTTTTTAGGGGGTGGTCGAATTCATTCATACACACATTCATCCATCGGCAAGTCGGAATTTAGATCCAAATCAGAGACCGACTCATCCCTGATTAAGGAGCCCCAGAGGTATCGTTTTGTTATGGGAACTAATATTATCACAACTATAATAGAACACCGGAAAGTGTTAGAAATAAATTACTGATTATACTGACTTATGTGTATACAAATATAATTATTAATGCATGTATATTAAATAGTAAGTAAACCATATCCAGATTTACTTTGATTGAACTATATATTTTAGTATGAAAGCTATTTGCATTTTCGTTAATTTTTGAGAAGAATACATTTTTTATTATAATTCAGTTACTGAACACATCCAAAATTTTAGAGTATGTTTCTAGAACACGACACATATAATCAATTATTATAAATAATGCATAGCTAACTTTTTAGCATGCATTATAAATATTAACAATGTAATGACAAGCACTATTATTTATTTATATTATAAAAGGGTTTAACAAGGTTTACTATAAAAATATAATCAATTTCGGGCGCAAAAATTTGAATAGTTAATAAATTACACTATTTAACCACGTTTGGGCTATTTAATAGCAGAAGAGTTTTAATAAAAAAAGAAAGAATTTTTTTAAAAATAATACAAGTAAAATCTTAAATTATTAAACATAAAGTTTCTAAAGTTGTTGATGTTTTGTTTTTAACTATACAGCTGAATGCCACTTAATTCATTCAGTACCGTAATATGTGATTTAATAGACCCAACGTCTACAAAAGAGGACCGAGTGAATTTCATAAACGTAAGGGATAGCGGGAAAAAAGACCATTTTAGGGGAGGATATTGAAAGAAAGTGAAACTTCCTTTTAGTATGTTAGAATCAAAAATAGTTTATTTATGTATATTGTTTATCACACGGGAAAACATTTGCTCTATACAGTTTGTCAAGTGATTCCTTGTTTAGAAAATTTCACTGTGTTGAAAACTGAAGGAATGGGGCAAATGGAAGATAGAAGGATAAATGGTACTAACTAAAAAAAGCAACAATTATTCCCTAATCTCATTCCCAATGAGTTATTTCATGAAATGCATGGTATACGATACATTATACCAGATATTATTTTTATATCCAGAATCAAATGCGCAGGACAAGTCTCCATGATATGTCGTAATCGACTACTCCGACCGGCCATGAGGCATGCATATAAAATCTTAATAGCTGGATGCTGGGGCAACATAGGTAGGGATTTTAAGTTAAATTCTGAAAGTAATTACCTTTTACGATACAACCCCTCCAGAAGGAGACACTGCCCATTATCTTTAGAGAAAACCAAATCCCCTTCATTTTTGTATCTATCATTATGTAATATTCTCATCCGATATCTAAGATGTCCCCTGTTGTTTAAGTGACACATCAGTATAATTTGTTTGTATCAGAGAATATGATAGCCTGCAATGAGTGAAGCCTGCGTTCTAAGAAAGATTTTCTGCATAATGTATGATGCAATCCCGAATTCAACTAAATAGACATTTAAGCTGTTCTCACTGAATAAAATTATGATAATTCAATTTTTGATATTAATTTTAGTGCACAAGTTAGTTTCATCACAATGCGTAATTTCGTTTAAGGTTATAAAACTTATTTATCAGAGTTTGATACATGAAAGTGCATAATGCACGTAAATCAACATTTGTAAATTTCTGTGTAACATAGTAAATTTAAACAAATATCTAAATATGAAGCTGTTAAGGATTTAGAGAAGGCAGTTTTTAAAATTTCTTTCATCGTACTTTATACTTCATCACATCATACTGTGTATCAATTGTGTGTAAATTGCGTTTTTAAAAAAAATTTCATCACCTTATAGTCGCTCTAAGGACTGATCATTGTGAGTTCATCTTCTCACACCATACACACCCACTACAGGAGTAAAGGAACCCGGTGGATTAGTATAAGGATAGGAAATCCGTAACAAATTTGGTGTCAGAAGTGGGATAGGGGTCAACAGTGTATGGTGCTGACGAGATCCCTATCAAAAATGACTGAATCAGTGAATGACAAGTTCGAAAATCTTTTTTCTTTCATGCAAGAAAACCGGGCTGCGCAAGAGAAAATGCTGGAAGAGAATCGAGCTGCACAAGAGAAAATATTGGAAAGAATTGAAAAAATGATAACCGGACAAGAAGAAATGAAGAGAGAATTGAAGAAAGAAATTTCATCGTGGGAAGAAATTTTAGATGACAAAAGTAATAAGATTGAAGACGTCCAAGTTATCACAAAAGGAATGGAAGGAAATGGCGAGAGCAAAGTGGAAGAAGAAAAGACCGAATAACGAATGGAGACTGGTGTCATTGAAAAGGAGCTGAGAAATCCGGTGGAAGAACTGGAGTTAAATACGGAGAGGTACTTACATGGAGTGTGTCAAATAATTGAAGAGCTAAAATAGCCTCTCCGGAGGATTTCCTTGAAGTGGAATCGGAAGCGCTTGTGAATTGAGAAGACGAACTCTCTCTGGACTGGTCTGATAATGGTGATCCGTGCTAGATGCATATAATGCTAGAGTTAATGCGACCCTATTCGAAATAAATTCGTCCCTGAGGTCGACGGGACAATCCCTTTACAAGTCTCTTAGCAGCTCCTTACAGAGTATTAGGAATGAAGACTACTTGTATGGAATAGCTGATCCCTGTAGTCTCAGCCTCGATTTGCCTCAAGAAATCAGCCTTGTTGTGGATGTGCATTGGAATGTCATGCTAAAAAAGAGCCAGCGGAATCTTCTGCGTGTCCGGTCAAGTTACATCGTCAAAGAGGAATACTTCCAGCAAAAGCAGGAGTGTGTTTTAGACCTGTGGAGAACTGCCGAGAGTTCTTGAGTGTCGAGAATGAGCCTGAAATAGGAGGCGTATTCCCGTGAGAACTTCCTCAACGAAGACAAAACCCTGGGTTCCAAGTGGACTCCGGAGGGCACTACTGGATAATTCTGATTATCAGTTGGTTCGATGAAAGAAGGTCAAAAAGACCAACCGACCTTTCTGGCTAGCTTTTGTGCATCGCAAATCCATTGCGATACGATGTTTGGCTCCATTGGACATCTTACATTTTAAGGAGCGAAATCAAGTTTGGATGTAAAATCTGAAATGTCGATGACTTACATAAAAATCAATGAGAAGATTCGGATGGATCTTTAGTTGTAGCCAAATGAGTGAATGATGTCATCTTCAAAAGTGCAAAAGTCGTCCAACGCAGGAATGAAGATTATTTTCATTGGTCAGAAGCCTACGCTAGCTGTTAGATTGAACTGGGACTGCCGAAACGTTAGTCTTTGAAGAGGAAGGCAATGTAACGAACCTGCAATTTTGCTTTCTCGCGCTAATACAATCGTAAGGAAGACAGATTTACAGTAATCTGTATTGAATAGTGAATGGTTGTGACGTTAGAGGTCTCAGGGCTTGTCGACAAACTTGGTTACCATTTGCTGACTTGGCGACGAATTTGGCGACTTTGGCGACAAAATAGATAATACCCGAAACATCGAGAATTTTCCCGACCAGTCCATTAGGAGCCGAGATACATCCAGAATAGGCTGTATATCGACTGTATATAGTTGTCGTTTGTAAATATCTCTCGTCTTTGTGCTGCCCTGTCTTCGTCCTGTAAATTAACGTCATCTGTATTGTGTCATCTATTAAAGGACTGATCATTGTGTGTGCTCTACATCTTCTCACAAGGATTAGTATAAAGATTAAAAAATTATATATATATATATATATATATATATATATATATTCTCATTAAAATTATTATTTATGAAAATAAGAAATACATTTATTACATACAGTAACTATTTAGTGCATAATTATCATTTCAGGACCTTCTTTTCATATAAAAGCTTTAATTTCTTATTTAGAAGCCATGTTCAATCCTTTATCCTTATTTGGGCTGAGGATTACTAAGACCAACTATTCACATGAACTGCTTTTTGTCGATTAATCCACGACGAGATCTAAGATAATTGGAATAATAGTATTTATTTAGCTACGAAAAGATTGGCTGAACTTTAGTTCTTGAAAGAATTTGGCGTCAGTTAATGAGAATAGTTTGTTCAGTAAATGGCCTGGTTTGGTAACAGTGTTTTCCTAATCAGGAATAATGTGGTTTATATTAGTTAAATTAGTATTACATGTATTTTTTATGCATTTGTAAAAAAAAGTTGTACATGTTTTATAATTCTAATGTATTTTTTTATTGCAAATAATGTAGATTTATTATGCAGAACTATATTATTTTCTTTAATTATAGAGCAATCGAAAAATGCGAAAATGTATTTCGTTTGGATGATCCTGTAATTATCTAGCAAGGAATGTAAACATAAAGAAATGGTAACATAGAAATGCAATAACTGCATTCATACCTTCATTCGTGAATTTAGGATCTAATAACAAACAAGAAATTCCCCTTACTAAATATAATAATCTGAATTACAGACATTATAATATTCTTCTAAGTTGAACAGTCGTCAAATGGATTCGGCTGCTTTCGTTTGTATTAAAATTTATTATTCTCATTGTATTCAAGAAAATATAAATGTTTTTTTTTTTTTTTTTACTTTCTTCTATAAGAAAAGTGAAAGAATTATTGTAATAACCAAAGCATTAGAAATGCAGAATTTGACAAATCTTTTAATTTCAAAATTTTCTTAATCCTAAAAATATATTTCTAGAAATATTCTGCCTTTCAGTTTGTGACTCTGAACATGATAACTTGAAAATTTTTATATACCGGCGCATGGCAGATAGTATATGGTAAAAAAATATCTAGATTTATATCAACTAATGAATGAAATCCATTTACAGGACTTCTATTTGTTTGATTGTTCGAGTGCAAATGAATAAGATAACTACAAAACTGAAGGAACAAAATAAGTAAAATTTAAAATACAGAAACTTTTGAAATAAATCTGTTAAAAAGTTAACCATTTGTTGATCCTTACTTTTGCATACATGTTAACTGAATAATTCATAAATGTATTTTTTTTAATTCAATAATCTTCGGTGTTTTATTTTGAGAATACAACAGTTGTTATTTGTATCAAATTAATGTGCCAATGGAAAGCAAAATACCTTTATACAAATACATATTTTTACTATAAATTTAGTAAAAATGTTAGATTTACATTAAATATCTTTAGTTAGTAATTGTCATTCCACAATCCCATTAAAATTATTTACAGTTTTAGCTAAGGTCAATTTTGTGGGAAAGAAAAAAAATCTTTATTCTAGATTTCAGTAAATGTTTCTGTAAAATCTCTTCCCCTGGTTTTATTTTCAGTTACTTTCAGATAAGTTTCTGTTCATTCATGATTATGCAATACATATTCATTTGTTAGGGGAGGCGTAATCAAAACATAAAGTTGAATAATATTTTAGTATATTTATCTTTCATGGTGCAGTTACGGAATTAGCTATAAGTCCATAAAGAATATGAATTTTGTTAATAATTGCTTTTTAATATATTTATTCCCGAAATTTATAATTATCTCTTCTTATTGAATTAACCCTGTTAATTATATGTTACACTATATAATTAATTATATGTTACTCGATACTAATATGATATAATATAAATATGCAATCATAAAAATATACTCTAAACTGCTAAAAACGTGGGATGCAACAGAAAATGAACTGATTGCCAACCCACGAAAATCACGAGATACGCTGCTGGAAGTAATTCGATGTATTTCTGCCTTCTTATTTTTTCATACCTTCTAAATAAAGTTCCTAAAATTATCGAAATTATTGTCAAGATTTCTACAGGTTATATTTTCTTAAATCTTTCGATGCTTTCGCTTCTTCGACACTAATTGATAATATCATAAAATCATATTCTTTCTCTTCATCACACATGGATAATTAGATGTCAATTATTCATTTTGAATTTCAAATCTTTCACACCTTTTCTCTCTCGGGTATCATAAAATAACAGAAGCTCATCAAAATTATAATTTATTTGTATTGCTTCCCTCTGAACCAGAAATGACATTCTTCCTCTTCTTCCACTGCTGACCATTGATATGATTCGTAAAGATTTTTTTCGGGAAGTAATATGAGGTTGTAATTACACAAATTCCAGTGTTTTGAAATCAGTGCATTCTGCATTAAAATTTTAAAAGAAGCAAGAGTCTTTTTTATCATATAACTTGTACAAAAATTTCTGAACCAGATGTTTTCTATGAAGCTGCTTAAAGGAGTGGGTTTCTCAAATGCACGTCAATGGAATGAGCGTCAGTGGAAAAAATCAAATTTTTCATTAAGAGGATCCATGCCGGTCAAACAATTCTTTAGTCATCCAGGATTATTGTTTGAAATTACAGAATGTTAGCGCTGACCATACATTGAAAGAACAAGACATTTTAGACTTAACTATTATAATAAGGAGAAGGCTATGCGGAATTGATTACCAACCTATCTGGAAGTCTTATTTTATCCGGTTTTCCATTATGTAATTTATACCCTTTGAATTCCAAAAATTTGAATAGGAACCCAATCTTTGATTAGAAAGTTTAAATAATTTATTTAAATCTTCCCTAATTTATATTTCTTTTTACTCAATAGTCATCTTTTATTGATTTACTTTTATTGATTATCCTCAGTTTTTCATTAGCAACAATGAATTCTTCATTATTGATTTTATAGGTTATGGTATAACTTTCCATGAATCTGTCGATCCAGTCATTGAATGAGACATGATTGTCCAATTATAAATATATTCAGTTGTTATTTTAAAATTATTCTATTGGCAAATGCAACAAAACAGTCCCCCAATTAAGTACCCCCATCCAATATATACAAATTTAAAATTCGAGTTTCAATGATCACTGATTTACCATTACAATTATCTGTGTCTCATTTCCAATACATAACTGTCCATATATTTCTTTGGACACAGATGTATATCTATGACAACGCTCACACCCAAACAATATACTTCACTTTATGAATATACATCATTATCCTATCCCAGATCGCTTATTTGAGAATGCCTTTCAGATACATTTTAGTTAAAAAGGATTTGAAGCCATTCCAGCATTTTTTTAATTTTATTTAAAACAAAATTCAGAATATTCATATAAGTGCCAACAAATAATTATTAGTACTGATTCTGCTAATTAAAGTAGATTTAATAATTATCTACATAAATTCTTAATTTCTTATTCACCCCACTAGATATTTATATTTAAAGATATATATAGATTTTTTAAAAATTAATTTATATAAAAATACATTTGATTTTTCAGATAAAATATATTAATCTTACCGTGCCATGGTATATATAATATTCTCATTTGTAAAAATATAAATTTTAGAAACATTTAGAGGCGATTTATAAAAAATGATATACAAGAAAATTATCAAAAGCTCAATTTCTGAAATTAAGTTCTCTCATCTGCTTGAATTTTGTAGTACAGATCTAGTGTCATAACTTCTGAACTTTATGAAATATAAATAAAATTCAGGTGTAAAGATTAATTTCGTTTAATGTTTTTGAGGATTTCATAAAATAATCAGTGTTCCCAACCTCCACTGTTAAGTAAAATTTCATAATCTAAGACAATAGTTTCATAATAAAAAACAGCCCCAAGAAAGAAATTCTCATTTCACATCTTAATTTTTGTACATTTTTTTCAGTTTTTTAAGGCTTTTTTTAATTATAGCATCAAATCAAAAAAATTCTCCCTAAAGTGCTATAAGAAATTGTGTTTAGAGTTACTCATTGTTAAGGCGAGGCTATACTTTGAAGTTATCTAAATCACAATTACAATAATATTTTTCTCGAAAATTCTTTTGTGTATCATAGCACACACATGTTCATACAAACGAACCCTAAAAAACGTTAAAACTTAGTTCATTTCTTTTTAAGCTAATTTAATTATGTTCTTTTTACAAAACTTAAAACTGTCAATTCTGATTTTTCTTTGGACCTCTTATCCGTTTTTAAGAAATATTCAATAATAAATTAGTTTTATTAAAATAACTTATGAATTACAGTCGAATCCGGTTAATTGGACCACCGGATAATCGGACCAGCCGCTTATTCGGACCGAATCTTAAAGAACCGAAACAAATCCTATGTACATAAGCCTAATATTGTTTGCTTATTTGAACCAAAATTCCGTTTAAACGGACCAAAGAACGTGGCAGGGAAGATGAAAAAGAAGCCACAAGTCGCTTATGTACAGCAGGAAGTCCGAAAGGGAAAAGAACCAGTGGGAGGTGAGCAAGCACTTTGTTTCTTAGAACGGGCAGCTCGGTAGCCGCCAGTGAGGAACCATTGTTTCTTTTCGGGGAAATAAAATCCCACGTAAACCAGTTTCTTCGGAACACTTTAGTCAGTGAACTGTGCGTGTCCTGTCTCCCCTGCCAAAATGCCTGGAAAAAACATCCACCTGGAATTTCTACCTCCCAGGACCACAGCTTTGGTACAGCCAATGGACAAAGGCATCATAAAAAAACTTGAAGACCTTTTATCGTGAAAGATTGGTTAATTACGTCATTGAAGAAAGTTTGCTGACCTCATCATCATCAACAGCCAGAGAAGTCAGTGCAAAGGTCAACATCTTACAAGCAGTTACATTTTTGGCCGATAGCAGTCAGACAATATAAGCAGTCAGATAATTCAGAACTATTTTTCTCACTGTGGCTTTAAGCATTTGGTCTAGGAGGTGGATGTGGATGTGATGATTGAAAGTGAAAATGGCGAGGGAAATGTGGAACTTCAACAGGTTGAAAATTACGAAGAATTTCTATCCATCGACAACGAGCTTCAATGCTACGATAAAAATGAAGATTACGACGCTGAAATTGTTGCTCGAATTACAACAAAACACACTACAGCATCGGAAGAACAGGAAAGTGATGATGACGCCCCTAATGAGTTGGTGCAAGTGACAACAAAGGATGCCAGGAAATGCAATGAAACTTTGCGTCGCTATTTCATGCAGGAGAGAAGTGGAAGCAGTCTCATTGCTGCGTTGGATGTTTGTAGTGATTTTGTTCAAGTGCAGTCCGTCAACAGAACGCATCAGATCACCCTGGATAAGTTCTTCAAACGTTGCTGGAATTTGATAAGAACTTTTTTTTATTGTGCTTCGCATGCTGAGTATCGTGTAGATCGTTTCAAAGAATTTTATGTAAATTTATTTTTCAATGAATAAAGTTCATTAGCAACAGTAGTTCTTGTTTGTATGTTCGCCATACGCGTGTGCTGCACAGTAAAGGTCATAATGACATTTTAATATGTTACGTATCGCACGTCTCGTCTTGTAGCATAAAGCATGTTCGTGTAATCGGACCAGCCGGTTATTAGGACCAAAATGATCGCATCCCGATGTGGTCCGATTAACCGGAATCGACTGTATATATAAGTGTGTACATTAATTTTCATAATAAACCTGGATGGAATAATAAATAGGACAAATTCATCAACAAATACACTAACGAAACAGTACATATTATGAATAAAATTTGAGAACAATATAATGAAAAACCCAATGGATGTCGGAAAAAAATAACTTTAGATTATACTGCTTGCACAGCATTGAACTTAAAGGCTCGAGATATCACATAAAAGATGATCATAAACAGAGGAAATTATCATTGCATTTTGCTTATGGATGACTATTGTCATTTAGTTTTCTTGTAAGTTTATAAAAATAATTAATAATAGACTCCATCTTTCATTAATTTTGCTGCGAAAGGAAAGCCATATAGAATCCTTTTAGTCTAAATATTTTTGCTTAATCATTGTTAGATTTTAGAAAATGCATCAGTGACCTGCAATTTCTTTTCAGTATTACGAATATATAATTATATATTTCAAAACTTAACTAATAGTACAATTAAATATTTTAAACTACATTTAATTGCAAATGCACAGTTAATTCAGTATCAAGTAGATGTATACCAATAAGTACCAGAATGCATAGCACTGATATTATTAAGACTCATGAACATATTTCGCAATATAAATGGGAATTTTCAAAGATCCAAAATTTCTGTTTCTTGATCGGTTTTGATTTGTTCTTTGACAGATTTCTTTAAAAATTCGAATAATTTCAAATTAAGTCTGATAAGATTTAATTTTATTATCATAAATATTTTATATCAAAGCTAAGGATTTATAAAAATCTGCTAAATTCCAATATCTATCATATGATATTGTCAATAATTTGAATCGCGAATTTGATGTAAGGAGAAGAATATATATAAAAGATTCTTAAACACAGAACGTAACATATATATTCTATTATCAAAATAAAAAAGGAAATACTTTTGAAAAATCTTTCATAATCAACTAAAAATATCATGCAAAGGACTTTTTTCAAGATTTAGACAAATTTTCAAAATTTGAGCCCACACCATTCTATATCAAATATATATAAATGTGTTTAGTGTCGCCATCTATTAGATATATAATAAAATGTATCAAATTAACCCAATAGGTTGAATTAATAATTTCTGATTACAAATATTAGATGTTTCTCTAAAAAAAGAATTTTGAGTATTTTCAATAATTTTACAAACTTATTATTTAAAATAATATGCTTTATTTATTTTTAAATTTCAAAACTATTTTTCGGAAATTTAGATTACCTGTCAATCAACAGATGGCAGCACCAATCAACCTAATAAAAAAACTAATCTTAACAATTCCATTTTTGTTAAATATATACATTTAAATTATATATTTAAGGAAATTATAATATATGAAAGAATAATATAATCAGTAGGAAAGATTACATATAAAGACAAATTTAGAATGATTGCTTCAAAATATACCTATCAAAATTAATGAAAAATTATCAATATTCGAAATTATTCTTTGATGCATTTGGAATTTTTCTTAATATAAATCTGATTACTTGAATAAAAATTAAGTTACAAAGAGTAAAGAGTAAACCATAACCAAAAATTTTAAGTCAAAAGAAATTTAAAAAATGATTTCCGTGAAAACTAAATTCCTTCCTCGGACAGTCACATATTCAATACGTAAAAGCATTTCATTATGAAATATTTATAATCAATAGGATTTAAGAAAAATACATTTATCCGTCGAAACCTTCGTTAATTTTGGTTGTTAATTAATTTATAAATTTTGCATTATTTTAATTCAATATTTTAGAATTAAAAAAAATTATTTGTTTTCGTTTGTAATATCATAAACTTTCTACATCGAATTTAGCTAGAGAATTACTTATTCAGCTAAAGAAACTTCGCTAGAGCTATTATTGCCACGTTCTTAAAAAAACTGAATGTCACGTCATTTCTCTGCCACTACATTTTTTTACTGAAATTCCGACATATTTGTCATTCATAGTCTAAATACACAAGATACATTTTATCAGGTTTTTTTCATTACCATTTTACAATGTTCAAGAACGCATTTATTTGAGAAAAATATATACACAGACTCCATTTATTAAACAAAATCCTGTAAGGATGCAAATTCTTTCAAATAATTGGGATAAGAGAAAGCATCCTCGCAAATTAAATTTATTTCGGAACAATGTATGCACTTGTTATTATTTCAAAGTAAATTGTGTTAAATTTCTTTGTCTAAATTTTTTAAAAATGTAACTGAAAAAACTTATGATTTGTATTAAAAAAACACTCCCAAATTCTTGAAATATTTATATTCCGAAAGCAACTAAATAATAACAAAAATTGCATTTTTAACAAATAATAGTAATACAGAGTGCAAATCAGTTTTTTTTTTGTCAAAAACATCTAATTTAAAAAGTTAAATATTTGATTAAAATTAATTGATTATTTTATATTATAGATATGATTTACTTTAAGTTTATGCATGAATCATTTTTAAATCAGATTTGTTGGTAGGTAACTAAAATAAGAATGAATTTGAAATAATATTTCATACTTTTAACCTTTGGGCTGTGGCAATCTAAACTCGAAAAAAATCCTTTGCATACGGTATTTAGCGAGAGAAACTAAAAGATGCTTTCCCCTTCTTTTAAAGGCGGTTGTTGAAAATAACCTTTTCTATTTCAACCACCCGTAGAGTTAATTTGTCATCTGTCCCCTCCGTAGTAAGCGGGTTGATTTTTTTGTTTGCGGTTTCGTCTCTTTCGAAGGCTTTTACTCGCAGTTTTATCCTCTCCCCCTGAAAATTGTTTCATCAATTTTGTAGGCGGAAACATTGCATTAAATATTATAGTACAAAATAAATTGCAAATACCATATCTGCTGAATAATTTAGTATATTTATCAATTTTTTTTAATTTTTCAATTATACTTAAGATTAAATCAATTCCTCAAGCATTACTGAAGCTGCTAATTTAACTGACATTGCCTGAGCACAACGTTGTGAATTTTATTTTATTTTTATACTTTCAACTCATCAATTTTAATAAAATGCAATGATTTATATATAATGTATTAAAGATCCTAATTATTTATATTTTTTCTTCGTGTATTATACGTTATTATTATACTTAACAGTTCTCAATTTTTAAATTAAAAATATCTTTAAAAGAGTTTTTATAATAATATATTACACCCATAGAAATCGAATATAATTTTTATTCCTCAAATAGTTCGAACCGTTTGTAATATAAAGTGCTTGTAGCGTTTTCCCATTATATTTCCGATGCTTAGCATTTAAATTGAAAACATTTTTTGCTGTGAATTTCAATTTCTCATTGCAAAGTAGTATTTTTTTAAATATGCTCAGTTTTGTAGATATTTAGTAGTTGAATTATAAATTTTTTTTTTCCTGCACAAAATGTATTGGTAAGTAATCAGCAGATATGAGACAGATAATATAACAAAAAGTGAAGTATGACTAGAAAGGGTTTACTTAGAATTTAGTAAGTAAGTAAGACATTCAAAAAATATTAAATGAAAAAATTGAAGGTGATTGCCTAACTTTGAAACAATTTTTTAAAGACAAATTTTTAAGCTATGATTTGTGTTTTCTTGTTAAATAGTTTATAAAAAATAAATACCAGAGAAAAAAATTTGTGTCTGTCACATTTTTTTTTAATTGACAAATTTCACGTAAATTTTGGCAAAATTTAATCAAAACGGTTAACACTCTACACAAAATTCTAATCCACCAATTAAAACTTCTTTACACATATCATACATAACATAGTTATCTACAAATTGAACTAAAATCTAAAAGAGTAGTTAAAATGCAAAAAATGTTATGAATGTTTTTATACTGTAATATAGTAATTATTGTAAAAATTGCAGCTATTTTCTAAGAAAAAAGGCTATGAATAAAAAAGTATTTACTGTATATCAAAACTTTTAGTTCATTTCATAGACAATGGTATAAAGAGCATTATCTGAAAATGTCAATAAAAAATACAAATTAATACTGGAGATATCATGTTAATGGTTTACAAATTCTATCGAAAAAATTATTTTGAGATAAATGAATATTAAGTTTACATTTAATGCAAAAAAAGTATTTTTTTTCTTCATAAAACAGCCTAAAAGTCCCCATATTTGGAAGTTAAACCTTTTTCTTATGCATTAAATATTTTTTTTTTCTTTTGATGAGCTTTGATTTTTTCTGCAAATTTTTTCAGGTGGTAATGAATGACTCTTTGAACTACAAATATGGTCATAATCAGAAAGCTTTAGTGCTTAATGAGTGTGACTGCCAACTTCTATTTGCAATTCATTTAACATCCTTTTTATATCATTGCCACCTTCATGGACAGCAAAATATAGGACCCGCATGACCGAATTTTGAGCTCACCGAAATGTTGTCTCGGGACTATATTCCAGTTAATTTTCGGTGGTCTGGTGGTTCAAATTCAATTCCACCAAAGAATCGTAGCGTCAATGTGTTTGTTATGATTTTGGCCCGGGCCAAATGTCCTCCCGCTGGTGCGGTGCAATGCTGTTTGGAGAAGTGGGTACCACTTCATGTGCCGTCCTCGTCCTCTGACTACGATTCAAAATTAATGTGGAAGAAGTTAAAGGTGATTTACTATCAAAATTAAACGTAGAAAAAATATTTCAGTAGAAAAATCGGAAAGATATATAAGGAGAGAAAAGAGAATTACAATGTAAGCAGAAGATCCGGAGAATGAGTTTGTTCAGTTTAGTTTAGTTGTATTAACGTCCCGTTTAAAGCAACACAAGGGCTATTTTGGGAAGGACCTCGTAATTTTGAGCCACGGTCAGATGACGAGGACGACACCTGAACTAGCGCCCCCCTCTCCACACCACACCAGCGGGAGGACATTTGGCCTGACAGATTTAACCTGCAACAGACCCCCTCACACGACGGTTCTTCGGTGGAATCGAGTCTCGAACCTAAAACCCTCCGGTTCCAAAGCCGAGACTTTACCACCGGGCCACCGCGGCCCTCCAGCGAATGCGAATGTTAACTGATACAATCAATAAATTCAAAAAAGTGGCTGTTCAAAAGCTGTTTCCATGCACTAGCAACATCATAAAATTATTATTCGCTTTCTAAAAGGCACTTTTTTAAATTAAAAGTGGCATTTTACAACTCCCTTTCAAAAACTGAGGCTTTCGGCTAATTTTCAAGTACATGGCTCTTTTTTAATTTGATATATCTCGGCTTCCAGATGGCATAAAATGAAAATAAAAACGGTTTTGGAAAGAAAAATGTTTGAATTAAAACATTTGTGCAAAACTTTTCTTTACCAACAGGTTGAAAAATGTAATTTTCAATGTAGGCAGTCACCTAAACTTTATTTTTGTAGGTCTTTTTTCTGTATGACACTCTCTATTATCAGCACCCGTTATTAAATACTAGTATCTTTACTAGAAATGATGTAGATTATCTTTGAAAAATGCTTAGAAATCTAGAATTCCTGATATTTTTGTGCAGTTTTGTTTTATTTCAATGCAAATATTTCTGGAATAATTTGAATGTCCATTTATTTTTCAGTTGATTGAAATAAAGTTATAAGCATTTTAATATTTCTCAGCATAATATTTCAGAGCATAGAGAAACTAATTACTAATTTGGTAGATTTTACAAATCTCCTTCAATATTTTAAAATTACATTTATAACTTTTACTTTATAATTGATTATAAAGTATTAAATCAATCGTTTTCAGAAATAATTATAAATAATGATGAAACCGGGAGGTTAATTAAACATAAAAGCCGAAATGTTTTCAATCGAGAACTTCTCACAAGTGAAATTATGCTAACTCATTCCATATCCCCTTGGAAGTTTAAAAAGAAATGTCGCCGTAACACGAATCACAAGATTCATTGTCATCAGCCGTGATTAAAACAAGTGAAGGGTGAAATTTCCCGACCCTAAGGAGCACGACACAGTACGGAGGAAGTTTTATGCAATTATGGTTCAGCTGGAAAGTTGAAGTGAGGAAAGGAAATCCAAACTTGTTGCTAATACAACAGATGTACCAAGCGATAAGGAAAGGTAAAAAAACCTGGTACAACTGTTGTACCAGCCGTAAGTTACAGGTTAATATTCAAGATCAGTTGACTTGTCAATATATAATACAAATCAAATAATTTCCTTTTCATTTCACCATTTAAATAAATAATTTAATTTTGATATCACATTATCCCCTTGTTTGAATTAATATATATTTTAGCCTTAATAATTTAAGATATGAAATGCTGTAAATTCTAAAATCATCAGGTAATTCAAAATGAAATAAAGTATGCGGGAGTTACATTTCCTCAACAAATCCATTTTCTAAAAGAATTCTTTGTTCTAAGATAAATGTTTGCTGGTCTGATGCTGTCGTATTCAATTTAAAGAAACTGCAGTTCTACAAAATTTTTTTAAAAAGTAGTATTACTTTTGTATTTAAGTTTGAACATTTCCCAAAAACTGACACAGTAAAATTTTGCCCTTAAACTAATAAAAGCTGTTGCATTGAAGAAAAAGAGTTTGGGATTTTTTCCTCTCAATTCTCATAAAAATAATTTTCATGGTTAAATTTAGTATTATAAATAGAATAAATTACCTGAAAAGGAAATTCATTATTGATTTTGTTTTTTCTAGATAATATCAAAATTTTAATTAATCCGATACGGAAGTTTTTATGATTTTTGATATAAAATTTTTGATCCAGAATTGATAAGGTTAGAAGCATAGTTTGGCTGTATAAATAAATTTGTTAAATGGAAAAGTTCCTTTGAATAGGAAACTGCCCACACTATACATTTTTAAAGGCAACAAAAGATCTTGACATCATCATGACTTAAAAGTATATTAATTTCAAAATGACATTTTAAATGAAAATTTTCAAAAATTATAATACTATGCTTAATTTTTTTTCTTAGGAGTTACATTGTTCAAAATTTTCAGTGCGAATGCAACTTTCTGACGTACTTCCATTTCCGGAAACTTTTCATAATTTGGAAACATTTCAGTTGCGTAGATTCGATGAATAGATTCATTAGAAATTTCGTCTTTTTTAAGCTATCCTACTTCCAATGAGAACAGTATATCAGACACAGATAGAGACGAGATATTATATTACCTTTCCTCCCTTTTCTATTTATTTTCTAATTTTCTAACTCCTGATCAGAATCAAATCCATATGTTTTTTTCCCCTTTTTTTTACCTTTTTCTTTTTTTATTCCAATGCTCCTTTATAAACGTCATTTCGGATCAACTATTTTTTAAACTTAGTTGCACTCATATGAAAATCTATTTTTTAATCTATACATTTTGTCAATTTAACAGCTAATATTTTGCCAGCTAATAAGTCCAAAATTCTCTTGTACTTCTCATTATTTATGAGTTTTGTTAATCATACATACATTCCCCTTTTTCTCAATCCTCAACACTGTTCTTTTCAGTTAGCTTATATCAAAGTACCAAACTATTTCAAAACCTCATACCATTTTCAATTTCATTTATACAAAACATTTCGAAAAAATCAATGTCTGAATGTCTGTCAAATTTCAGTGTATTTTGATTTTATGCCAAAATATATTGGTCATTTATTCATGATTGTATAGAAGCAACTTAAAATCTGTTTCACATGCCAAATAAAAGTTAAAGCTCTAGAATTTAAATCACATTTTTTAAATATGCTGCCTAGCAGAATATGAAAAACTACAATCTGATAATAATTCTTTCATAAAAAGAATTCATTTTTAAGAAGTGGTTTCGACCAACCAAATGTAATGATAATAAAAAAATTATAAAAAACGGACAGTTTAATATAATATTTCAGCCAATATAATAATATAATAATTCAGCCAATTTCGAGAAAAATAATGTTCTAGATTATGTCAAAATGTATTCGACTCGTTCTTTAAGATATGTTGTACAAGAAGAAAATCATGATTCATTTTTGCTTCATTTGATTAAAAAAGTGAAACTATTTCATTTTGTGTCATATTTATCGGGCTTCTAAAACTCATATATTTACTATAACGTGATCAAAGTCATCCTTTAAAAACAGCAAATTTAGTTTGAACTATCATACCTAGATATTTTTCGATTTATAATTTCACTTAAAAATATTTTCATTTTCCTGAGAATACCATCTTATACCTCGGTGCCTATAAAACTAAGTTATTTAAAAAATTGGATGAACATATGATGAAAGGAAGAAAAATTGCTGGTGAAGATGTCGTGTCCGTGTTTCCATGGAAAAGATGTGCGGTATCTTCAGAGGGTAAAGACCTCTGAGCACCTAGAGGGCAGAACTCTGACTTCTAACACAAATGAAGGTGACACACACATTCACTTGCACAACCCCTTTTTACAAGGAAGCTCATTCAAACATCTGATAGATAGAACACATAACAACCATGCTCAAACCGGGACTCGAACCCGGGATGCCCAGATCACTGGGAAGATATGCTAAGAAAAATTTTTAAAAGAAAGAAAGAGATGACAAAACATTCCGGACTCTACAAAGAGAATCCAATTGGGGTCACAACTGTATTCAAATTTTGGTGAAGTAATAACTAAATGGTGGGGACAAGAATACTTAAACAAATGGGGACTATGGGTTTAAGTTTCAGAGAAATGAGATTACTAATTGAAAATAAAAAAAAACGATAAATTACATTGTGAACTGCATGTCATGCATCAGCAAATAAACAATCAATGTCGAGTCAGAAATCTGTAGAGTCTTTCCTGTGGTTTTATTTTCATTCTTGAGCACTGCACTTTTAAGGGACTTTTGAAGTTATAATTTCGGCTTATTTTGACTGGCATTTTGGTCTCAGCTATTATGTAGTCTTGAAGAAGTCTTGTTATTTATGAATTAGTTTAATATGGAGTAGATCTTGCCACATGAAAGGATATTCGATGCAACTTTCCTATAACATTCTTCCTTCCTTTTCTTGGGAGACTTCTTTCTGACTTTTTCATGTGCCATGAGCTAGTCATTAAGAACTCGGTTGAATTTTGAATTGGTGATACAGTCTTCCCACAGCTACAGCAAGGAGAGTTGGCCAGGTGAGTTTGCATGTCGTAATGGGCCGTGTAGGTAGGTATCTCGAAAATGGGCCATGTTCAGTGAAGAACAAAACAACCACTCTGTACCAGTCGGTTGCTTGGATAGAAACTTTTAGTATAATATTTCATATGGACTGACCTCTTTCTTCTTCTTCTCATTCTTTTTGCTATCTTGTCATTATCTCGGTTTGGATGATCTTCAGATTATTTCTCAAGTTTCATTACATTCCGATCCTGATTAGCACTAATCCTTATTTTGGTTAGTTTGTCCGCCTCTTCAATCCCCGCTAGGTGAAGAAGATATCTACAAAGGTGCAAAACAAAACCTACAATTCTCTTCTATAAATCTAAACTCTAATGAAAAAAAACTCCTAATGTGCAAAAAATAATGAGGCCGCTTACCTGTTACTCATCCCTATGAGTGCTAATGTTTCATGACCAACTATGTATTTTGGACGGCAAAAATTTGGCATTTCTTTCAAAGCTTTAAAGAGGTACTTCAACTTTTTATGTTAATCTTTTTCTGTTTTGTTTTTGTTGCATGCAATACAGGTACTCTTGTTTCTTGTTAAAAATTCCGATGAGTTTCTTGAGGCTCTGAAAATTTTAAGTGGAGGAATTATACCATACCCTTACAAGTGGTGAACTTGACATCAATACTGTTAGCTTCATCAGTGGAAATGAAAACCAACAATTTCAAGTGAAAGGTATGTTTCATTTTGAATCATTTTTGACTTTTGCACTTGTATCACTAATGTTCTGCAATGATCAAAACGGATGATGTCGGAATGAAACTTGATGCATCCGCTGAAATGACTCAAGTTGCATTTAGAGCTCCTGTTTTGAAGAATAATCCTGAATTGTAGATCTTACAATCAAAATTGCACCTTTTCATTTCGGGGATTATTTCAGAAAGCATTGTGTAATTTCTGTCTTAGATTGACTCCTTCCGGCTTTTGTAAGTAACCCAATTCGTTTCCAAATAGCGCAAATAGGTGATAAAATTAATACTACTACTATCAAATAATGAATACTGCAGTGGTTAGGGATTTTTCAGCAAATCCCTCTTCAGTGACCCTAGAAACAAAAGTTGAGGATGTGTCAAAGCAATTTCAACGAATGTTTACACACTTATTTCGCAGTAATAAGGGGAATAGAACGTGGGAATCTCGTTCTCGATCGTGTTCTTTTAAGACAATATTACTTGGAAATGTTGGTATCATACAGGTTATGGTAATAAAGCTACAAAATGTATGGAGCCATACTGCTATTCAGAAAACTTAAAGAATCATCAGACATAGTGGCTACTGAGGATTGCAATGAATTAACCTGCTTATTTGTTTAAAACCACAAATATAAACTTAAATTAATAATGAATAGCTTGCTCCATTTTTACAGTTTCTTACGTGAATTTAACTAAACGTGTACCAGACACGAACTCCGTTTTGTAAGTTTGAAATTCAATTGTTCTTACTTATAGTACGAAACATTTAATGTTTGATCTTGGGTTATGGCGGTTACTTTTCTGGAATTTTTAAATTGCAAATGTCTCCCGACCTATTCTGGTTGCATAGGTTTTAGAAAAATTTGCTTATCGATATCAAAAATCGTTATCTAACTGATAGGTTGACTTCCCTTTGGATGATGTACCTTGTCATGAAATACTTTCAGAATTTTAACATCAAATCTGCACTTAATCTATTATTTGTAAATCAGTCTACAAATCACTGTATATTCACTAAAGGATATTCGGTATTCAGCATACCGAGACGACTCAGTGCAGAGAAATTAAAAGAACTCAAAGTTAAATAGCAGTCTTTACTAAAGCAATGCATCGGCGTCCTTTTTTAGGGGTAGATTGTTTTCTTGTGATCTGGGATTCCCGAGTTTGAGTCCTGGTTCGGGCATGGTTGTTCATAACCCCATGTTCAATCCTTGAGAAGTGCGAAAGAGTCCCCTGTAAAAATTAGTTGTGGAAGCGAGTGTATGAGTCTCGTCTTCATATCAGCTAGAAGTCAAACTCTTGCCATTGGGTGCGGAAGGGATCTTTACTCTAAGAATCTTCTGCACCCCATCTTTCCACGGTAATGCGGACATGGGCTAGTTCGATATATCTTGTTAAGAAAAAGGGCGGCATTTAGAGAATCTGTGGGGATTTCAGCATATGAAATACAATTACAATTAATGCTACTAAATACCTGCCACATAACCAAGATTTCTCTATGGAATTAGAGGGAATTTTTTTTCTAAACTAAATGTGGATGAATTTTATAAATAAATACGTTAACAAGCCGGATATCGAAAAAACTGTTATCGAATTGCTGTTACCACATTAATAAGGCTGAGTTCAGTCGCATGGCATTCGATCTTAAGAATGCATGTCAAACTTTTCAATGGTTTATGGAAAAAAGTATCTCTCAACTTAAATTGCTATGTTTACACGGACGATATGCTTGTTAGCTCCAACGAGTTTTTCCACACATTTGATAGATTTGTGATGAATTTTCCAAATGCCTACTCAATATTATGTTTTTTTAAACATTCAAAAATGCATCTTTGGTGAAATAGAATTGTCTTCTCTTGAATATTTGATTAGCAAAGAAATTAATTCTTTGCCGGAAAAAATGAATGCTGTTTCCGAATTCCCATTGCTTAAGACTGTTTATGATTTGAGTCATTTCCTAGCAATGATTAATTTTTATCAGTTTTCTTGTTCGATCTGCATATTACGATCTTCACTTTACAACTTGGTTAAAAGTAATAAAAAAAGATTCAAGACCTCAATTCCTTGGATAGAAGATTTACTTGATTCATTTGAAAAGTAAAAAATTCTATCTAATGCTATCTTTCTTGCACAACCAACAGACGATGTGAAATTGCCTCTTGTGACAGATGCATCGGATTTCGCTATATAAGTTTTCGAGGTACTGTTTTGAACCAATTTGTTGGTATCAAGCCACAACCACTTGCATTTTTTTTTCGTAAATTAACTCCTATTTAAAAAACTGTAGTGTGTATGATAGAAAATTTCGTGCAATACGCTATTGTTTTTCATTTTCATCTGTCAATCATTTTCGACATTTTCTGGACCCTCAGGGGCTCACCTACTTGAAGTGAGTATAGGTGTCGCAATCCCGAGGTTCCCAGGAATATATACTCCTCTTATTTTTACTCTCCTCTAAGCCTTCTGTTGTTTATTTTTCTATCCCTCAATGGCATGCGAGTGAGCTCTGCGTAAGAAGCTGTCGCCGCTCTGTTTGCTTATTATGGACAACCAAAAATCACATATGTTGGCCGCGCGTGGCGAATCTTCAGATGAGTGGTGCATTTAGGTTCCTGATGAATCAATCGGTTGGTATCCTAGATGTCTGGTATGCTTAAGGTGTTCAAACTAAAGTGTTCAACTTCCGGGGCTTGGCGTTAAGGATGTTCAACGTTTCTGGAAGAGGTCCTAAGCATATAGGTACTGGATAACATGAAAGTGGGTACCGAGTCTATGAATGCCATAGCCGGCGACTGTCTTCCCTTCTGGCTGTCCCTTTCTAGTTGAGGTTTCAACTTCTGAGCAGGCTAATAAAATTATGCAATTAAAAAACATTGAAAATCGTGAAGTTTCAGTTTGTCCCTATAGTGCCCCCATAGCTCATTCAACATGTCTCGAGGCATTGTCTCACCAACGGATTTGCAAAATGATGCAGAATCTTCTATTTTAGAGCCTTTGAAATCTCAAAATGTTTACTCAGTGGAAAGAATTAATATTAACGAGGTGGGAAACTTCTTCCATCAATGCTCCTTAAATTAACATTTAATCAACCTTTACTATCCAAATGTGTTAAAATTGCATATCAAAATGGTCCAATTCTTCCATTTATTCCAAATCCGTTGCGATACTACAAATGTCAAAAATTTGGCCACACTACTCATAACTGCCGAGATAAACAGTCACGCTTCCAATGCTCTGAAATCGGCCATGACAGTAAAACATGTTCCTCAATCCCTCCTAAGTGTATCTCCTCTCCTAAGTGGAAATCATCTAGCTTACTCAAAATGCTGCCCACGTTGGATCCAGGAAAAAGAAATTCAAAATGTAAGAATAACATAAAATATATCATTCGAGGAAGCCCATAAAATAGTTGCAGGTAGAACCCCAACAGATGGTAAATCTTTCGCATCAGTTCTAAAAACTTACCTCACCACTACAGTTACACTGACAGAAATATATCTTGTCAAAATACCTGCTACTTTAACAGGGAATGATGTTGTTTCTGTTATAGTATGTCCAAATGGTTGGGGTTATAAAACAACTCAGCCTACTAAAGCAAATGCAGTTCCTAAAAAAGCAGCATGCCCCAACCTACTGATATTTCGGTCGTATCATCTCGGATGCTCTCAACTTCCAACGCAATTTCTGAACAGAAGATTTCTCTGCCTGGTCTGAATTCACACGATTCACTTTTACCAAACATTAAAAACTCATTCACACGCATCTCTCTTAAGAAAGCAAAAAAAGGTAAAAGAGAAAAAAATTGAGAACAAGAAGGTGCAGTTAGTGCCGCTAAGAAAGGCAAAAATACATCCAACCAGTTGAAGAAACATATTATATATGCAAGATTTTATCAAAAAATTCTAATACTGAAAGCAGTAGATGTAATGACTCGCTCAAGGCGAACACATCCGAGGACTACCCAATGTCCGTCACTCTCTTCAAAGAATAGTTTCCTCGTTTCCTCTCAGGTTCCTTCTTTGTTCGGCTCAAAATTTTGGATACAATCGTTTCTTGGAACTGTCATGGGGTAAATCAGAAAAATTCTGATCTCAAATACATAATTAATTCTTATCAACCAACGTGCATTGCCCTGCAAGAAACGTTTTAAAAATCTAATAACACAATTCTAATACGTGACTATCATGTTCTCCATAAAACCAAAGCCGGAAAAAGAACTTCAGGAGGAGTTGCTCTCTTTATTTGGAATTATGTGCCTTCCTTTTCATTGGTCTTGAGCACTTCACTACAAGTTATCCCAGCTCGAATTCATACCCACTCTGAGTACTATTTGCTGTCTTTACCTGCCACCAAACTCAAATATTGAGCTGTCTAAATTAAATTAACGTGTTTCTCAACTCTGAGCCTTTCATTATTTTAGGTGATTTCAACGGCCTCAGTTCCCTTAGTGGAAGCAATGACAATAACAGTAGAGATCATCAGATATAAAGTGCGCCAGAGAAACTTATTTATTTGAAAAAACCTTTCGAGCGGCACGTTGGGTAGGTAGAGAGGTAATAGGTAATGCTACTAAAGCGAAATGTCACCAAGATTGTTTCTTTCTCTAGTCAGTTGCCATCATGCTTTGGTCTAGAGAACAGCCGACCTTCGCTGTCGAGTGCTTCTTTTCTAACGGTAGCTCACTTGTTGCTACGCAATGTGACTTCCGCACTTGCTTTGAAATTCCTCTTCACAGACCCATTCCTGACCGTAATTCGATTCTGTCGCGGGTTAACTCATTTCGGAAGTGTCACTAAACCCAGAAATGGGCATCAACGGACCACCAAAACTCCGGAAAATGCCGAAAGACTAAGGCAGTCAGTTCCTCGTTCGACTCGCAAACATGTAGCTGTTCTGGGTATTTCTGATAACACTTTTTGATGAATTCTCCATCAAGACCTTCAATTTTATCCTTATAAATTGGCTGTTGTGTAAGAATTAACTGAAAGCGATTTTATAACCCGTCAAAATGCATGTGAAATGCTGCTTGACAACCTGCCTGAAGACGCGGTCATTTTTTTCAGTGACGAGGCTCACTTTGAAATCCCTGGTTTATGTCTATCGACTACAGACAATAGCTCACCTCAGGAACAACATTCGAGATGCCATTGCCAACACACCGATTGATATGCTACAAAGCGTGGACTTCAAAACTCGACTTAATCAGTGTATGCGTAATGGGGGTAACCATACAAACGATGTCATTTTTGAAACTGTATAAAAAAAATTGGGATATTTTATTCTGAAATAAAAAAAATATTAGAACAATAACTGAATCTCACTCTAAATACAAAAAAAACAACTACTTTTGCTTTTATTAAACTTTCAAATAAGTTTCTCTGGCGCATCCTATAGAACAATTTTTGGACGATCATAAACTTTGTCTTTTCAACAACGACAAGCATACACCTACAAACGGTTTTCATGCACTGGATCTAGCAATATGTTCTCCCACCCTCTACCCCTTTTTAAGGATTTAAAAAAAATGACCATTTTCCCTTGATTTTATACAATAGAATACATCAGACGTCTTCTCCCAGTTCCAAATATAAAAAAGAAGTCGCCAACTGGACAAAATTCGCCTCTTTGACTAATATTACTGAAGAAATGGTAAATAACATTAAGATAGATACAGCAGTTGCCAAACAGCACAGGTTTTGATAATTGCAGTAAATGCTTCATCTCCTAAAATTTCTACAAAATTTAGGAGGCAACGCAAGGTATGGTGGAATAATGGTTATCGAAGGGCATATAAGATGCAAAGAAAAACCTGGGATACTTTCCGTAGGTACCCCACTACTAAAAAATTAATTCGCTTCAAAAGGGCTAAAATCGATTCCAGACGAATTAAAGACGTAGCAAAAGGGACTGGTGGAGAAAAATGTGTTAACTCTATCAGCCCTTCACTTTCCAGCAAGCAATTTTGAAATAGGGTTTAAAAAGTATTTGAAACATCGGTGAGTCAAGTAATTCCTATCTTGCTTGGAAATTGTACTCCGGTAAGTTCGTTACGAAACATAGCTAATTCGATATCTTCGGTTTTCGCTGATACAAGTAACAATACGTATTATACAAGTACATTTGAAAACTATAAAATTTTAATCGAAATCTGAATATCTTAAAGTTTCTTTCCAACGCTACATGGGGTGCCAACCGTCTATCTTTACTTCGTATTTATTGAGTGGTAATTTTATTGAAACTTGATTATGGTTGTAATGTCTATGGTTGTGCAAGAGGCAAACTTCTTCAAAAATTCTATACTATTCATCATGTTCATTCGATTATGTTCAGGAACATTTAAGATATCACCTGTACAAAGTATGTATATAGAATGTAATGGCCCTTCTCTATACATCAGAAAGCAGATATTGTCTCTCCACTATTATTTTAAAATTTTATCAAACCTTGACCATCCTTTTATAATTTTTTCAGAGTCAATTATTTTCAATGCCTTCAGGCTGCTCAACCATTATTGATATCCTCATTATTTGAAAGAATGACACATTTAGCTTCAGAATTGCATCTGGAGGAGGTACAAATAGTTTCAGAACAATCATTTATCTCACCACCCAGGCAATCTCGTGGAATAAAATACTTGAATCCATTTCAATATTTTGATAAACAAAACACTGCAGATATCGTTTATCAAAAACTCTTTGCTGACCATCGTCAAAAATATTGTTATTTTAAAGCTATCTCTACAGATGGATCTAAAGGTCTCGATCATACTTCTTTTGCTTGTATTATTTCAAATTTCCCAATAGCCTATATAATTAATTCCTTTTGCTCCATTTTTACAGCAGAAGTAACTGCTATTTTAAAAGCTTTATCTGTTATTGCCGATTGTTCTGCAGGTAACTATATAATATACACTGATTCAATGAGCGCTTGGGAACCTCTGTCATAGTTATATGATCGCAGCTATTCTTTGCTTTTCAACATTTTAAACTTGCATGACAAACTTATCTGTAAGGGCTTTTCAATTATTTTACGCTGGGTCCTCGCAAATATGCGAATCCTGGGAAATGAAAAAGTTGGTATGGCAGCTAAGTTGGGCACTACCTTACCAATACAGATTCCTCTTATTGATTATAAAAAATATGTCACATTCTGCATTTCAAATGGCAAACTTAATGGGATGCACATATAAGTAATAAACTAGATGCAAATACGCCTACAATGTATTTCTGTCTAGCGCTACACAGCAGAAATGTGGACACAATTTTAACTAGGTTGAGGATCGGGCATACTCGATTCACCCACCGACATTTGTTGATGGGGTATCCAACATCATTTTGTTCAATATGTAAAAGTCATATATCTATTTCACACATTCTTGTGGAATTTCCACAGTTTTCTATCCAGCGTTTTGCATGTTTTCGGAAGATTCATCCTGAATCGGACAAATTGCTTTCCAAAACCCCGCAAGTTGGCCTTTTTAGTTTTTTTAAAGGTTTTTATAACCATATATAAACATTAATCTCATTTTCAGAGCATTACCATACGCTTTTTATGAATCACAGATAAACACTTTCAAATATTTGGATTTTGTAAATTTTCCATTTATTGATTTCATTATTAATAGAAAGAAATATTTTAATCTCAAGGATATGGCACAGCATGGCCAAAAATGGCCTTCGTGTCATTAAACACCAACTCAACATTTTCTGGAAGGTAGATAGTTAGCTGTCAACACAAATCACTAACTTCTACCAAAAGTTTCTCCCCGTCAAACTATACAATTTGAATTTTTGGCCTAATTTTCTAGTGATATTCTATACTTTTCAGATGATTTCAATGCAGTAGCTGACGCTTTTTCACGTGTAGCTGAAATTATTTTTCCAACCAAAATCAATTATGAATCTATGGCTAGGGAACAGGGGATCGATAATAGTCTTAAATATGTAATGGAAAGAGGTTAATATTTCAACCTGAAACCTGTGGAGCCTGCAGACGGATCAAAGTTGATTCAACAGGCGCTATACGCCCTTACTTTCCAGAAACTTTCAGAAAAATTGATTTCGATAGCCTTCATTACCTATCTCATATAAGAAGTTAAACTAATAAGATCTGATTTATCTGGGTTTCTTTGCCGAAAGATTGAATCCAGTTTACTAAAAAGTGTATCGAATGCCTAAAAAATATCGAGATATTCCACGGCTCCATTTGAGCAGTTTCCTTTCGTTTCAGCCAGATTCATCAGGACATTGTGGAGTAATTACCATAATCTGATGATTATACTTAGGCTGGATTGCAGGATTTTTTGCACCTGAAACCATAACTACAGATTGTGGCTCACAGTTTGAATCTGGACTATTTCAGGCATTTAGTCTATTTTTAGGTTCACACCGGATCCGAACAGCAAGTTGCCATCAATGGAACATGGAATGGATGGATGGAACAGTTAAATGATTTCATCGATGCATAAAAGAGGCTGTTAGATGCTACTCTACGTAAGACGAGTATCTTGCCAATTTTAAATTAGGTATTCAAGCAGGCCTGAGTGAAGTGTTAAGTGTTTTCACTGCAGACTCTCTGCGGAGAACCCTTGGGTCTTCATGTCCCTGTGAAGTATTCTTGCGGCAATTAAAGAACAACAACCAGAGTTTGCAGGCTGTTTCTGCTTCAAATCAGGTGAAACATTATGCATATTTCCACTGAGATTTGTTTGCAACCACTCACGTTTTCGTCCGTCGAAACTCCTTGAACAGTCCTACTATGGGCCATATAGGGTCTTGTAGAGAATGGACAAAATCTATACAATAGATATTCTTATACAAAAATGAAATGTAATTACAGGCAAGCTCAAGCCTGCTCACATTTTGACCCACCAGACGTTCTTCCACATACTCGTAATACGTATAAAATTAGATATGGACTAACAATTAGATTTCACACTAATTTTCAGGTTGAGTTACAACCGACCTTCGGTTTCGAGGGAGCATACTGTCGGTACTGTTGTTTCCTTACTGGTAGTCTGGCAGGCAAGAACTTAGCATTACTTGCACAACTCAAAAGATTTATTTAAACTTCTTCTATTCATCTTTTTAATTAATGTTCTTGTATAAAATAAATATCCTTTTCTTCTTAAAAATTCTATAGTGTCATTTCTTGAAGCTCTGAGTGGAAGAAACATTCCATACCGCCACATACTCGTTGGTTATTCGACTAATCCTGAGGCGCATGGAAAATTCTGAGCTACGGAGCCGTAAAGCAGTTCCTGCATTGGAGGAAACTCAGATTGAATCATAAGGGCATCACTGGCTACTACACAACTTCCTTAGAAGGAGATACTTCTCGTCATTGGTAGAGGGTAGCCACAACCATACCATTTCTATACCCACCCTGGCTGAACCAACCAAAAAGCCTTTCAGCCTCAAATCACAGCAGTGTTAGGTAGTAAGTACATTTATATACACTTATTTCCACCTTTTGTTCTTTTCAGTATTTTAATAAATCGTAATTACTTGCACAATTAAAATTATAACTTTCCTCTTAATGCGTAATCACTTGAAAAGTAATTTCATTGCCATATTATTATTCTATTCAAACACCACTGAAGAAAAAGCGAAACGATGGCTTTTAAGGACGAACTAGAATTATTTATTTAAAGTTTTTAATTATCTTGAAGATTGCATGCATTTATTCTGGGGAAAAAAAACCCAACATTCTACATATAATGGTATAATTTTTTTAAAGAACATGTTTAGTTTTTTAAAGAAATTTAAGAATGCGGAGAGTTTTTCAAAAAAAAATAATTAGAGGATATTTTCAGTTAAAAAAACTTCTCAGAACAAAAGGACACGGAATATTAAAAAGGATAAAAGGATTGCCAGTTGGTTAAAAACATTCTCATGTGATTTAGGAAAAAGGTTGATATGCTTTCTTTTGAAATATTGCTCGGCAAATATCGTAATAAAATCTTAACATTTAAATGTTGAAGATTTCAGGTAGAATGAGATAATCTTTAAGAATGAAAGACAACGTAATAAAATCATACCCAAAGAATATAATTAGACCATTATTATTTCATTGGTTGGATAAAATAATTTCTTGGAATGAAGAATTAAAAAAAATTTTACCTTGATGATTTCCACTTTTGGTAAAGGATGTAAATAGAAGAAAATCTATCAATACAATCAACTCTAGTCTTTTCCAAATATCGCTGACATATTGACAAGTATTTTCATGAATTAATTTACATCCTTGCTCACATACTATGAAGCATTGTATTATTTTCCATTAATTTTATTTTAACTGGAAATTATATAAATACAAAGTATATTACTGTATCATAGATAGTAAAAATATAGATTTAAAATTGAATATTATTAAGTAAAATTCGTATTGCAAAAATGAAATCTTGAATGATAATAAATATAATTTCTATTATAATGCAAATTATTTATGTATATTTTATAAGCCCCCAGGTATAATGGGTTTTTCTTTTTAAAAAGTTTCATCTACAGCTTTGTATTACGGAACTTCAGTTGAGATATATTTTTTTACATTATCATAAATGTCAAGTTTTTATTAGTATAACGTTTTTTCAGAAAATAGCAACATTATATTATCATAATTGATAAGTTATGCTCATTTGAAATTGGATAAAAACCAATTTCAATATATTAAATTTTATTTTGAGCAACTGTGAAATTAAAGTTGATGTTATAATTCCAGGGAAAGTTGAAGGTAAAAATTTCGTAATTTTCATTTTACTTTTCAAATTTATATATAAAATTCAAGAATTTTTATTTTTAATAAATTTACATAACATTAATAATTTTGAACATGAAGTATTCATTTTCATCTGAAATAAGATTTATCGATGATGCCATTTCTTACAAAAAGTTTCAATCTCTACATATTTAAAATACATTTCTTCGAATCATTATACATATTTCTATCGTCAATGAATAATTTCATTAT
>JAPMOQ010048382.1:8457924-8493279 GCA_026543055.1 Argiope trifasciata
TGGGTTTAATGTATATAGGGAATAAAGATTTTGAGTGTATTATTAAATATTTCTATGGAAATGAAAAAAATACACTTTCTATCCTACACTATAGTTAATACATTTTATAGATAATAAAAAGTTTAGGCAAAAAAGTAGAAAATTTGAGAGTATTTGGGTTTCTAATTCTATTACGTGTTTCGATATTTTGCGAAATAGCAATTTAAAAATACTCTGCTTTTACAATTTTGGAAGACTTAATATACTGTTATATTTCAATCAAAATAATTTAGAAATGAATACACATTTTTATTCATAAATTAAATTCACCCATACGTATCCGAATTTTAAAGACTGCTATTTTTCTAATAGGAAATTCAAAAATGCAAAGAAATACATTTATAAATATCTGTATTTCGTGTATATACATAGACAGTTAAATTATTGTTAACAGTGAATTTCCTTAAAAAATTTTCAATATAGGTAATCATTGTTATTTTTGAAATGAATACTTCGAATAATTTAGAAAACCGAAAAATGTATGGTCTTGATATTAAGAATCTGTGGGAGATAATGAGAAATAAAATCTATGGTATATTAGTCTCCTTACATTAAAAGCATCAAATGACTGTTTCTCATTAAGACACCTTCCTAGACTTGCTTTCAAAACTGTAATCCCTTTAGCACAATGTTTCTATTGGTTTCAAATTTGACGGTTTCATTGTGTGTGTTAACTTGTATTGGATGTATGTGACTTGGTTATTGATGTTATTTTCAAACTAAAATTTAAAAGCCGCAGATTGGTTCATTCCCCTCTCCTTACTTTAATATGCACACAGTTCGATAAATTGTGCTCGTAGAAATGTCCGAACACTTTTTCGGCACTTACAACACTGAAGTAACTGGAACACTAAAAATTGCTCTTAAAAAATTCATTTCCCATGTGGTTTTAAGTCTCAAAGCAGAATTTTTACATTTAAATGCAAATAGAAGAAAGTATCCTTAAAAATGAAGAAATTAGATTTAAGTGACATTTTAGAATTTTATGGCTTATTGATGAGGAATTGAATATAAACATTTATTGGTATACAAAGACTTGGAAAACTTAAGAAAAAATTGAAATGAATCGCTGTTTCTCATACCTTTCATTTCCGCGGAGGAATCAAATACATGCTGCCATCTAGTGACCATTAGATGAACACTTTTAAAGTCATCGAGTGCATCGTTTGTTATCACTGTTTAAATTCTTAAATAAAATAATAAAATTCAAGCTTAATGTTATATTTAAAAAATTTAGCAAAGACAAAATTTCAGATTCATTTACTGCTTCAATGTGCTCTAGATTATTTAACCAAGCGATTGTTTCTAAATCTTTAAATCAAAAATTTTATGTATTAATTTAAGGGAAAACATTTTATAAACTACTTTACGGAATTAAATTTTATCTATCTACCAGTCCTGATTTACGCTATATGCTTATGAATTGGAAATATAATAAAGAAAATAGGCGTTAAGATTGTAATAAATATCAAGATCGATATGTAAAATCTATATTTTTAATTTTCATCAACATCATTCGAAATAGGTGTAATGTCTAAACTGAAGTTTTTGCTATTATGATCTGAAATAAGTTGATAAGTTGAGACTTATCACAATTTTTGGGTCATTTTTTTGTCATTGCATCTTTTTTTAAAGTTCATGTATGTGACATTAGTAAAGTAGAAATCAATATTGGTTAGTATTATTTTACGACTGTTATTCCCACACAAAGAAACTTCATCAAATTTTGTTCGAATTATCCTCAGAGAAAAGTTCAAAATTCTTCTCCTCATTGAATTATTATTCTTAATGCAAAACTCGTATCATTTTTGTATTCTGGTAGGAGATCCCCAAATTTAATCTCTGTTACTTTTTACATTTTTTAAGATAATTTGTTCATTATTTGTTATAGATTCAGTTATGTATTGTTGCAATATTAGATGGCAAGCTTAAAAATTTGAGTTACATTTTGCAATTTTTCCTGATACTAATATTTCTGTGTATATACATAAAATTGGTTATGTATATACACAGTGATGTATATACATTTGAGGGCGTTAAAATATGAGGCTATTCAAAAACTTGCTACTGTAATGTACTTCAATGGTTCTTTATTATTATTTTGTGATAATGTTATTAAGAACTAGGGATAAATTCCACTTCCCGTCATACAGAATAAATATATTTATCCGTCTCAATGAGACGTCAAGAATAATATTTTAAAATTATGAAGGAAATATGATCCTAGAGCAATATAATTTTTGCTGATTTTTTTTTCTTTGTTTCATGTGAATAAATTGTAAACATCCAAAATTTACTGGGTTATTAAAAGAAGATGCAAAGTTAATTAAAAAAGAATTGAAAGTTCATATTTAGTACTGTTATAAGTATTCAGTATAAGTCAAGTACCTGTAAAAAATAGGAACAGTATTTAGGTAGTGCCCCCACTTCACTCCTCACTTTCTTTCACCACATCTGGTATGAAGCTTTGAACGTTAACAGATACATGAATTTAATGTCCGTCGACGTCAATTGATAGCGGGGTATTAAGCTACCTGATGTAGCCCGAAAATGAAAGATTATTATCATGGGAGCATATCTACATCTTTCAAAAGCCTCACATCATACATTCATGAAAAAATATGGGATAATAATTATCATACCACATCAATCTATTTCATATATTTAAATTGATTTAAATGGAACCCTTATAAATATAGTGAATTCAAAATTTTAATTATTATTTTTGATTTATGACTAACAAAAAGGCTGTTCTTTGATTGGTTTTCTTTCAGCAGCAATGTAAAGTTGAGACAGCCATTTATGGATACCTCGTATATCTATGTATAAATATACAATGTGCAGTTTTATGCATAGTATGCATATTGTATTATTTTATTTCGAGTTGTAGGTACGCTTTCTTAAAGTGATTTAATTACCAGTTTAATTATAAAAATAATTGATATTAGATAACTTATTCATAGGAACAATATAAACTATAAAGTTACCTTCAATTTTTTAGTGAAGTTTCATATTTTTCTAAGTAAAACTGAAAATTCCAAACAAAGAGTTTTCATTTATATTCTATTGATATTTCAATTATACTAGTTTTTAAATTTGCGAGAGAAAATATGTTTTTAAGAAAGGATTTTTAAAATATATTTTTGGAGCTGTGTCAGATTTATGCATAACCATATTTTGATCAAGATTGCAAATCGACGACTAAATTACTATTAATTGTTGACTATTATGGATTAAAATAGCAACAACATCGAACAAAAAAGAAATAACCAGGAAATTTTGTTTTGGGTTGTTATTCTCAAGTTTTTTTTGCATGTATATCCATAAAAGATGCCGCCAATAACTTGTGGTCCGAAATGAATTGGTTATGCGCTTCATAAACAAACGTTCGTGACTAACGACAGTAAAATATTCTGAAAGTAGCCATCAAAATTACTTTTCCTAATAATAGCTTTTGGCTGTTGTTTGTGATTTTCCCGTTTTGTTCATTCTCTGTAATGGTTTACTGAACTACAGTTCAAGAAAATGATTCATTCACAAACCTAAAACAGAAAGTACTAATAATAAATCGATGGTGTTAACTTGATTGCCATTTTTCCTGGTTTCCATGCTTTTCCCTGGTTTTCAGAAATAGCGAAGAATAATTTTTGAACTCTACATGCCTTAAGAAATTAATCTATTTACAAATGTATATACTAAATCTTTATACAATTGAAACTAAAATGAAAATAGATAAATGCAAAAACATGTGCTTGTCTATACTTTTATGAGTGTATTTTATTTTTACTCCATATGGATTTTACCATAAATCGCAACAGTATGCATTTAATTTCTAATAATGGCGTTTCGTTTGATTTCATTACACAGCATTGAGTCCCAAGATTGACTTTTAAAAAGTACTTATTATCGTTGAAGAACATTATTATTAAGATTAACTGATATGTACAATTGATATGTTTTTTTGCCATTTCAATAGATTTTTCAAGTTCCAATTATGTTCAAATCTGTGCTTTCGCAAAGCAATTCCAGTAGTGGAACACGAATAACAAAAAAACTTATTGCCTCATTTTTTTAATTTTAGTAAATATTACATGCAAATGAATCTTTTAAATATATCATTATCTTGCCATATTTATTTAAAGAGCTTAAAATTAAAAAACTGAGATAGGTACATTCAGTTTTTTAAAATTTTGGAAATATTTTAGGACTACTCCTGTTGCAATTGCTCATTAGTGATAATTAATATATCTTTATTTTGATGGAGGTTTATAATTTACCAAATATGCATCAAATTATCCCGATGAAAATAGGCTAAAAAATTTAGACGTTTTAAGACTGGTGTCTTCATTTATTGACGATGCCCAATCTACTACAAAACTTGCAGACTTCCCTGCAGAGGTAACCCCTCATAGGACACTGAATTTTTCCCGAGGGGTCATCTTTGATTTAGATCTTTTCGATTGTTCGGAGATTGAACTCGTTTACGAATTACATTCCCAAAACGTTTGTGCAGCTCATCGCATAAAAATTAAACTTAATGATTCCTTTATTCCAACAACACATGTCATTCTAACTTTCAGTAACCCTGAACTTCCAAAATTTATACTTGCCGGCTATATACTATCCGAAGTTAAGCCATATGTACTGAATCCTCTGCTTTGCTTCAAATGTGAGAGATTCGGACATTCACAAGGAACTTGTCGCGGCAACCGCCGATGTGCCAAATGCTCAGCCGAAGACCATGAAACTCAGTCCTTCAAATGTTTAAACTGTTCTGGGTCACATCTTGCTTATTCCCGTGACTGTCCTAAATTGAAGACGGAAAAAGAAATTCAAAGCCTGAAAGTTAGAAAAAATATTTCATATGCTGAAGCGAAAAAATTGTTTTAGACAGAACACCTAAAACCGGTCTTTCTTATAGAGCTACCATAAGTTCAACATTAAAGTTAAATGGTTTTCAGACAGAGAATAAAGGTGTTATAAACTTCAAAACCTGTCCAGCAAACATTATGCTCTTGAATCTGTAAAAAGAAATAACTCACAAAAAACTGAAGCTAATCGAAAACAAGCTTTCACTTCGAAAAACAATTTCGAGTCCGTTTCTCAATCTAAAGATTCTGAATCTTCTTTAACTCTCTCCCCTAAGAAGAAAAGATAGAAAGCAAAATTTCTTCTAAGTGCCAAAACATGTGACACTTGCATCCTTTCTAAATCTCCAGATCCTTCTGATATCCCAATTACTTCAGATTTTATTTTATAGAACCTAAATAAATTTCAAATTGTTACTTATAAGAAAAAATATAAAAAAAAGATCTCAAACGAGACTTTAACTCGAGAAGTCTCCCAATCTATTCCTGTCTCTAATGTTAGCTCTTCGAAGACCATTGAAACTAAACCAACTGATGAAATGGATGAAGCCAGCTCTGAACTTGAAACCATGACCACAAGTAAATACAATCAAAACACTGACAACGAAATTGAATCAGACAATGCAATAGAGTGCAACCCCCATGAAACAATTGATGAAACTACCCCTGCTCCGGAACTTTCAATTGATTCCACCATAGCTCATAAAACTGTTTTTAAACAAAGCCCTCAAGAATGTCAAGTAATCTTAAAAAGGGTTAATCTTAAGAAAATTCCCTTCAAGTACCCCAATTCATGATAAATACTTAAAGAAACGTCGAATCAAATGTTACACTGAAATTTTCACTTGTTTTGTTGTGCATGTTTATTAAAACATTATTTTAAAATAAGTTTTATTTATTGTACTTATTTTAATGTTACAAGAGTTACATTTTCACTTCTTAAATTTCACTGAAATTTTAATCTTTTAACATTTTTGAAATTTTTTTTTCTGGGATGTAAATTACATTTTTAAAACTACTGATATTATTAATTATTGAATTCCTTTCATTTTATGACGAGAATTTTGAATTTCATGACTGAATTGTTTGTGACGTTTTTAGCACCATATGTTTTGAGCAATACAGCCATATTTGGCTCTTACGCCATTAAACCCCAAAATCCATTCATCCATCCACCCTAGTTAATTCATTCAATGGGAATCAACACAATTCCTGATGGAAAATTATGAAAGAGAATTCTCTGAATTTGAAAAGATTGAACGAAGTTTTAAAAAACCATCTTTTTCGTAATGACTATGCAAGTCTTGTTTTTTGAAAATATTAGATTCTATAGTATGATTTAAATTATTGTTTACTCCCAAATGCATTGTTCTAGAAAAGTAATTCAATATTTCAACTAATGATTAAATGAAATACTTTGGATGCTCATATTTTAAAAAGAAAATATATATATAATTCCTCATTATCATACAAAATTGAGAAATAGTTCATTATGAAAGGAACCAAACAAATATTAATTTTTATAATAGAAAAAGTAATATAGATAAATACATTTGTCTATAGCCTAATAGAAAAAGAAAATCTTTACGGAAAAAGTAATATAAATAAATAAATTCATGAAAGTCAGAGAAGGAGATTAGGATATGTGTCATCATTACACATTACTGTAGTCTTAAATTACAAAAGAACCTATTTGAAATGAAATATTTGTCCAAAGTAAAAACATTTGAATTTCAAAAAGGAAAGTTACTTATTAAGTATAATTAAAAGATAATGATTTATTATGCTGTAATGTTAACAAATATTCAAAGAAATTTTAAAAAATACATTCATTTATATTAAACTAACCACAAGTTTTGTATTTTTCACAAAGAAATTCTCCTATTAATCATCGTAATGAAATACTTGCATACTTTTCATCCCCAACTTTCAAATTTAAGAAAAAGAATTCGTTGTGGTTACATAATTAGCTAAACATTTTTTTTATTCTTCTTTGCTCAAGCAAACAAAATGCGTTTGCACAGAAAAATAATTAGTTGCGGAGAGTTGTTACTTGAAGACGAATTTAAACCTTGTAAGTTTCGGAATATATTTATACAACTTTACAAAAGTCTATAAAACTTTTTTAACAATAAAAGAATAAAATATCTTATAAGAATTCTCAAATGTTTTTGAATGTTTGTATTAATTAAATTCTGTTTGCTGGGTTTTAAGTACATGCTGAGTTTATTTTATACAAATTTGCAAAATGATAGAATGTTATAATTCTTTCGTAAGTGAAAAAACCTTCTATTTTTAAAAATATTGACTTTAAATTTATTAAAAAATCCATACAATGAAAAAAAATATTATTCGATAATCACATTAGCATTAAAGATAAAAAAATTAAGTTGAAAATTTGTTTAAAAATTTTGAATAAATAAACAAGATAATGAAGGGAATCGTTATTAATGTGGTCATTGGTCAAAGGAATTCAATAAAAAAAACATCCCCCAAAAGATAAGCTAAACAAAAAAGATATTAAATTCTAAATATAAAAAGAAACTGTGTACTAGTTTTAAATCAAGGGAAAAAGTAGGAAAATCAATTTTTAAGTATGTCTTAAGATTAATTTTGGATTATGCTCGGAGAAAAAATGATGGATTGAATACCAGTCCATAGAAAAATTTATGGATTAAATATCAGCAAAAGTTCTTGAAGGGGGAAAAATTAAAAAAAAATTGAATTGTTAAAAAAAAATTATAAATAAGTATACAGGATAATGAAATAAAACGCTTTAAGTGATCAACGGTTTAAAGAATTCAGTAAATAATCCTTAGAAAGTGAAAGAACAGACAGAAAATATATGTAATTCTAAATTTAAAATAAAATTAAGCCTTAGTTTTAAATGAAGAGAAACACAATGAGAATAAATTTTTCAATAAGACTTAAGATTAATTTTGAATAATAATAGAATATTAATATTTTATTATCATGAGGAGTTCAAGATTCAGTGAAATAAATCATAATGAAATGTATTCTTACTTTTGCCTCCCTATTATTTGTGACACATGAAAATATGCTATTCATTATTTCGATATGCATTTTATTATTTCTGACACATTAAAGTAAAATTTAATGTTTTTCATGAAAATTGAGGAGGACTCTTGCGAATTGGATTCTATAAATTTAAAATATATTTTCTGATTCTTGATATTAGTCATAAGAAATTTTATCTGTTATGGCAGTCACAAGAAGAAATATTCAAATCAATGATTTTAAAAATATCTTAAAAAAACTATGAGATCATGTTAGACAGATTAAATCATGATAAATGCGCATTATTTGTTTAAATAACAAGCTGTATTAACGAATATTATAGTTTCTATTAATTTGGCAAAAAAGTAAATGAAATATTCGAAAGAAAGTACTTCAATAACCTTTTTATATTTAATAATCATGCTAGCATCGAAATCAAGAAATAGAGTTAATCAATCAACCTTTATTTATTTATTATTATTAATGAAATTCACTAATTTGGGAATTTTCAATAATATATTACTTCTTCGTATCCTGTATATGCCTTTACTAAGCGGTTCTTTCCCTTCTAGTAAATTTTCACCCACCACTTTAGACCCGAAATATGTTTCTTACACCCACATTAATTTTAAAGTGCCTAAAATATTACTACAATATCTTCATGATATTGAACTATAATCAGAATATGGATCAACATCAAAGAGATTACGTAACAATATCTCAAAATAGTAGTGTCTGTTAAAACATATTAATGTAAATGTACGCTGGAAATAATAATATTATTCAGAATGGTGTGAATTTAATTCATCAAGAAGATTGGGATAGATTCAATGCAACATGATATAGCAAGAAATGTATAATAATCTGAGAATTTCCAGCGTAAGTATCTAAATGTATCTTCAGCAATTCCAAATCTGGTAATCGTTCAATATAATTAAATAACATAATTTGGTTTATAATACAAGAATATACTATTCACAAACGATGCGTAGTTATTTTTTTGTAAAAAAGTATATCATGTCGTTGTTTCTAGATATCATACCAAAGATGAAAGAATTTCTTAAGGTAATTTTTTTACATTTCTAACTTTACGAATTCTGGTCCTGGACTTGAAAATTCCGAAATTCTAGGCCAAAATCCTATATGCATACTCTCTGTAATATTTTAAATTAACGTTTCCAAAGAAATATATTTCTTTTCTCTAATTTCATTAAATGTAGTTAAATTTTGTAGCTCAAATACAACTCATTATTCTTGTATGTGGACTAGTTTGTTAAAAAATGAAAGTATATCTCAATACACATAAATACTTTTAAAAAAATAATGTTTTAAATTTGTCTAATTCTTTTGCATGCCATTCTAATTACTAAATAAGTATTTTAAAAATACAAATTAAATTATCTGAGAATTTAAAATGAAGTGCGAGAACTATAGAAAACTGTTCAGGAAATTATCAACAATCGGATTTTAAAATATTTAGTAAAATAAAGAAAAGTTCTTCATTTTGCTCATAGATGACGCTCTATTACTGTCCTTTGGTGAAAAGTGAATCGCCCAAAAAAGTCACAAATGCTATAGACACAATTTTAAGAATAACTTTTTAAAAATTTTCATACCTAGGCAATGAAAGAAAAATAAATGATAAATTTTGCCAAGAAAAAAGCCTTATTTTTTAACCACTTAGAACTCTAATTGACAAAAGCAAATATCAGAACTACTATATTTCGAGCAGCACTTTTTTAAAATTTGATTTACAAATTAAATTCTCTCTCTTTCTCTATTCGGTAAACAAAAATTACATGAGTGTTTAAAAATTAAAAATATGATTAATTATCTTTATTTATATATATATATATATATATATATATATATATATATATATATATATATAATATTTTAAATACAATGAAGATCGCAAGACTACGAATGCTTAAACAAATTTACATCTTTTTCCTGAGTTTATTTTCCAAATAAAAGAAAACGAGACAATAATTTAAGCCTTATGCAGATTAGTTTATTTGAAAGAAAAATTTTAAAAAAATCATAAACTTTGTTTCCTTTTCCTTGTAGATTAAATATAAAGACAAAGCCAGACATTGAAAAAAAATGTTTTAAGAGATTTGTCATGATGTATCCTAAATATTTATGGCTGGAGCATTATATGTATTTTTTTAGTTGTCTTCAATGGCACATCAGCATAAATGATGCTCAGTTTTATGGCTAATTTTTGTGTCCCCTCATTGTATCTTTCTTAAAAAAATAGCATAAACATACTACTAATAGTTTATTTAATGGTTCTGCCTGTCTAGTGTCAGTGTCGTAATGGCATAGTGCTATGTGTTTTTTTATGAAGAAAAAAAAAACGTAATGTATCTAAATTTGCAAGTTAGGTGACTGTAATAAATTTCGCTTTTGTATTATTCGAACATATACTATAATTTATATACTATTAAAACATATAGTATTTGTAATTATACCTTACTAACAATTAAATGGTGTTTTATATCAAAGTCTGAAAGCAATTTATGCTCTGGTATGTTTAATTTTAATATTCTTTTAAGATGCTGAACAATTATCAATAGGATGTCTGTATTAAATGTAATACTTTTTGCGATGTTAGAGCACCCCTCAAGGGCTCAACTTCTTTAAGAGAGGTTGGCGGTGCCGTCGGACCTAAATTTCTCTCAATATCATAGGAGTAAATCCATACGGGCTCCCTTTGGTGAGCAACAAATTACTTCCAACGTTATTCCAACAGCACCAAATTTTCTTACATTTTAGTGATAAAAAATCATCTGGCACTAGTGAAACGTTTCATTCTGTTTCTCCATTTTTGGAAGAAAAGGCCATTATTTACTAGCACTATCGGCGAAGTTAAAGGCACTAAAAAATTCAGATCCGGTGATTTATTGGTTGTAGTATGTAAAATCATGCTCGAAAGCATTCTCAACAGACTGTTAAAATTAAAGTTTTTTCAAATATACCATATTTCAAATATACCAGTCATTGTTTCTCCCCATGCGTCTCTAAACTCTTCCAGAGGGGTTATTTCTTGTGGGGAGATGTTTAATGTTCCGATTGAAGAAATTACTAAGGAATAGCAAATACAGGGTGTGATTCATGTACAGAGTATTTCTATACGGATAGACGGTCAGCTCCAAAACACTAAACATTTAATTTTGACATTTTGTTCCTCTAAATTGCCAAAACACATAAAGGCAAGTTATATGCGTCTTGCTGTTAGACCTTATTTTCCTAATCCATTACGTTGTTTCAAGAGTCAACGTTTCGGTCATTATAAATCTTCTTGTCGCGGGACTTTGACTTGCGCCCGTTGTGCAGAAGTTGGTCATGACAGTAGCGATTGCAATGCTCAAGATAAGTGCGTGAATTGCAAAGGGGAGCACACTTCTTTCTCTCGGAGCTGTTTGGCCTTGAAACAGGAAAAAGGAATAATTTCCACTAAAGTAAAAAACCAAATATCTTATCAGGAAGCCCGAAAATTAATAAAATCTACAACTTCTACCACTGAAAATAGTTCTGCTTCGGCCATCAAAAGTTTATCTACCATATCCACTCAATGGGATCTAAATGATTTAACTTCTGCCATAAATCTGAAACAGATGAACTCTACACCAATAGCATGTAAATCAAATAGTTTACCAAAGTCATTTTTTAGCCCTGTACCATCAGTTTGTGCAGACATCTCTGCCTCACCAGATTTAACTCGTTTTAAACTTGTCACGCACAAGAAAAGTTTAAAAGGGCCTTTCCTTTTAAAATAAAAAATGGTAGAAAAGCTGAAAAAATTTCAAAATTTTATTTTGTATCACCTCATTTATGCCCCGGCACAACTACCATACAAAAAACTCAAAATACTTTTATTTAAACCAAATTGTTCTCTTCGGTGGACACTGTTATTCCTTCAAAAGAAACAAAAGTGAAAATTTCTTGGGAGTCTGGTGCTGATGCCGAGATGATCTCATTCTGTGAGTCAGATGGTGATGATGACACATTAGAATATGTGAAACTTACTCGTCTTCTCGTCGGCCATGCCCATTTTATTCATAAATACCTATTATTTGCTGAGAGAGCACGGAGATACACTTCATATAATATTGATTTTACTGTTGCACATATTCTGACTGAGTGCCCAAACTCTAATTCTCATTGCATATATTTTAATTCAACTTCACTTAACTTGTGAGAATTAGTGGGAGAACCTCCCAAACAGTGTATTTTTAACTTTTTAAAGGTTATTGGATTTTATCATTTTATATAGCTTTTCTTCAACAATGCACTGGTTTTACCTGAATTATCTCTCGTTTTGATTGCTGCCGTTTTACTGACTTGATTTTTTAATATACCTTAAATATTTTAACTTCTTTATTGGCACCATTTTAAACCATACGATTTTCGCAGTATAGCCTGCTTTTGGCTCTTGTGCCATTAAAATTAAATTAACGAACCGACAGATTAGAAAATAACATGTCTAAGGACTCCCAGATGTGATTAGTTCTCCACCTCCTTGCAAGCCCAAAAGAGAGAAAAGAAAATATATTATTCCGACAAAAAACAAAAATATTTAGCATTTTTGCTTAATTGTTTTCTCTTTAATATTTTATTTATTGCCATTAATTTTCTTTTTTTATCATGTTACATAATTTCATACGATTTTAATTCCATATTGCTTACTTAGTCAATATTTAATCCTTTTATCTTTTTACGTTATGCCTGCTGTTATTTTCGATGTTTTAGATTTAATGATGCAATGTGAAAAACTAACTAATTGTACTTATCAGTTATCGTGAAAAATTTCAATGTTTTTAGAATTTTAACACATTTTATGCGAAATCACCATATATTTAACACCATGAACTTGTTTATACACCATATGTTTCGCGCAGTATGGCCAAAAATGGCTTTTGCACCAGTAAAACACAACCAACCAGCGATGTTAGAGCAAGTTGACTAAAAGTAATTAAAATTCTTTATCACTTACTAAAATTGGCAAAGAACGAATATGCTGTATATTTTAGCATATTTAACTAACTCTTATACTGCTTAGCAATTCATGATTACGCATCAGATGACATTTATTTATTTAGCAAATGACTAAATGAGAGTTTAAGGAAATTTTATATTTGAAAAGAATCGAAGAATATAATGATCATTATTCGATAAGCGAAAACGAAGGTTGTTTTTAAGAGATGTGAAATATAATATAACATTAGTATTACAAAAAATAATTCGAATCAATAGCAAAATATTTATTATTTTTCTGTGAATATTAAAAAAAAGAAGAAAAAAAGCCTTTGAAAACGTAATGTTTTAATTTTTGTGCTTAAACTTAGTTGAAACAGTCCTCAAATACATTTTGTTTTATCCATATTTACTTTATTATAATATGTTTAAACTTAAATTCCATTAATATTTAAAATAAAAGAAAACGTATTATTACATTAATTGAAATCCGTACTTTTTTTTAATTATTTGAGTAAACACAGAAAAATCCATTATTTTAATTTAAAAAAATAAATTTCAAGGAAAGTAAATGAAATAAAATGAGTTTCATAGTTTATCTTTCATTGAAAAGTTTCTATTCTCCTTTTTTATATCAATTAGAAAAACATAAACTAGAAAAATTATAAATTTACCAATTTTTATTAATGAATTCATAATTTTTTTTTTATTTATAACTTTTAAGAAATACGTTTCTGTGCTTAGCTTAATGGATATTTCAGTGATATATATATGGTATTGTAACAATTTTCAATGCATAAATTTTTTGCATCTTTTTTCAATAAATTAAAAAAAAAATCTTAACAAACATATAAAATGAAACAAAAAATTAATAAGTTAATTCCAAATTTTTACTTTGAAAGAATGTTGTTTTCATTTTCAGTGTCATTCCCATAACCAGAAAAACATTCAATTTATATATATATATATATATACAATATTATTAACTTATGATATAGGAAAATGTTGCATATTACTGATATTTTGTTCACTGCTTACATATGTAATAAAATGTAAATTTTTCAAAAGTTTAAATGAATAGTAATTGTACAAATTCTGCAATGATTTGCAAATTTGGCTCGTTTCGAAAATATATTTTGAACTTCTTTCTTATTTTATACCTTTTACTTATGAAAAATTAGTAAAATTTGGCTTAAATTTTGTATTTATATAAATAACTATGCTTGTTACTTCATCATGGAATTAAAAATATGATGTAGTCGCATGATGAAAAACTAAATGCATATAACTTCAAATATAAATTGATTAACAAAAGCTATATTCGAGAATTCAGAAAAATTCTTTTATAATTTTGGTATCTTACTTGCATTCATATTTTTTGGTTTATATTTACCATTTACTAAGGATTTCCTTACTTTCTTTCCAAATATCCATATATGGAACAGAAAATTACAATATTCATTACAATACTTTATCAATTACAATATTCATATTGTAAAGTTTTAATCCCTAGATATTAAATAATTTATTTAATGTCAAATCAAACTCTTAATTAAAGAAATTTTAAAGGCATTTCGTAAGATTTGAATAAAAAACTTTGATTTTATTTTCATCTATTAGTCATTTTTTACTACTATTATATCATTTTATTTTCGATTCTTTTGCAAATCTTTACTTCCAATTTGTGAGTACGAAATTACAAATGATAATCAAAGCTTTGATAATTTTTATACTAATTATTTTTCTATTTATATTGAAGGGGTATTCAAATAAAAAGGTCCGAAACAGCAGTGTGGGTATAAATGAAAATTTTATTCAAAGTATACACCATAGGCCTAAGCTGTACTATCCCACTGATTAACAAATCGAAGGATTCTGTGTTCCCAAAGTTTTTGTGGTCTAAGGTCCAAAACTGATGACATTAAGTGTATCATTAATCAGCTTCATCCTTCTTGTCTGACAATTCAGGAAGCATTTTTAAATCCAAACATTTCATTTAAAATACGTGATTACAATATTGTCCGCAATGATGCTGACTCTAATAATTCTTTAGGTGTCTGATAAATTTCTAATAAATTTCCAAAAACACCTCTCAATTTACACTTTACCTTGCAAGCTGTGGCAGTTCAAATACATATTAGAACACTTGTTACAGTTTGCTATATATGTTTACCAACACATGATGCCATTAATCAACATCAACTAAACAACCTAACTGGCAAGCTTTCTTCACCATTTTTAATACTCAGGGACTTTAACGGACATAGTACTTTGTGGGTTGAGACAGTACAAATTGTCGTGGGGGACAGATGGAACAGTTTATTACTAATAACTGTCTGTTAAATAACAATGGGAAAACATACTTTCATGAGCCCACACGGTTCTTCCACGGTCTTGATGTGGCCATCTGTTGTTTTGAATTGCTACCATTGTTGAATTTCACAGTTGTGAATGATCTCCATAGCAGCGATCACTCCCCTTTAATTGTTTCTCATGCAGATAGAGGCTGTGAGACTCCCTGTCCCCAGCGTTTTCCATTCCAGTGAGCAGGTTGGACTGCTTTCATGCAGCAGAAATTACCGAGACTATGGTCAACATTTACGACATAACGGATGCAGTGCAAAATGGCATTGACTGCATTATGTATGCTGTTAATAACACTATCCCAAAACGCTCCCCACGAAAACGAAAATTTCGTATTACGTAGTGGAATGAAGCTTGCCTTGAAAGTTGTAGGGAATAAAAGAAACTTTGGAACATTTTTCGTTGGTACGCATCAACAGAAAAGCTTATCGCTTTTAAGCTTGCCAAAACCAACGTTCGGAGTCAAAGGGAATCTTGGGTTAGTCAAAGGGAATCTTGGGTTAGCTTCTTATCTTCAATTACATCCTCTACCTCAAGCAAATTGCTTTTGAAGAGAGTAAAGGCATCCAATGGAATTTATAAGGATTTTTCCTTTCCTGCACTTAAAATGGGAAATATTACGATTTCCTCTCCCATTGAAGTTGCCAATACCCTAGGCAAAACTTCGCAGAAGTTTTTGCTGCTGATTCATACGAGCTTACTTTCATGACTATAAAGCATCGTGCGCAGCGAAAGATTTTGCGATTTGTTACCAGAAATTCACTTCCATACAATTTTGACGTTAAAATGTAGGAGCTGCTTTCGGCTTTGTCTAAAGCACATGATGCCAGTCCCGGACCGGATGGAATCGCATATAACCTGATTCGTCACTTGTCTCTTACTTCCATTTCCAATGTGTTATTATTATTTAACCGTATTTGAACTGAACAGATGCTCCCTTCACAATGGCATGAAGCAATTGGGATTTCCATACTGAAACCCGGTAAAGATGCATCTAATCGCCTGAACTACAGACCTATCCTTCTCCCGAATTGCTTTTGTAAGACATTGGAGCGCATAGTCAATGATGGGTTTCTTTTCGAATTGAGGAAGAGAGAATGTATTCCGCAATTGCAGAGTGGTTTTCGCAAAGGGCTCTCAACATATGATAATATCGTTCTTCTCGAGACTCAAATACATAACGCATTTGACGGTCGAAATCATCTTGTATCTATCTTTTTTGACGTAGAAAAAGCCTACGATCGCACTTGGCGCTTTGGCATCATTTCAACTCTTTTAAATTTTGGTTTTAAAGGATTTTTTTGCAGAACTTTTTATGTATGCAATCATTTAGTGTCCTAATTGAAAATTTTTATTCCGATCCTTTTATTCAAACTGAGTGGGTTACCGAGGAACTATTCTCTGTGTAACACTTTTTATGATTCATTTTAGTCAAAATCTGATTGTTTTACGTTCTTCTGTTCAAAGTACTTAATATGTAAATGATCTCCAGATCTCCTGTCAAGACTGCGCTCAATTGAGCGTCAGCTGCAAATTGCAGTTAATAAGCTAATGGACTGGGGCGATAATAATGGGCACATGATTTCTCTAGAAAAAAGTAAAAGTGTACACTTTTGTAAAAAGCGAAGTCTTCATTTAGATCCTATAATCCATATTCAAAAAGTAGCAACTCCAGTGGTTAATGAAATTAAGCTTTTAGGGATAGTGTTCGACTGAAAGCTCCCTTTCCTTCCTCATGCCTTACATCTGCGGAAGAAGTGTGAAAGTTCATTGAATATTCTGAGGGTACTTTCAACAACCTCATGGGGAGCGGATCGCACTCCGAATCTACGAAGCGACTATTTTATCACGCATCGTTTATGGATGTATGGTGTATGGTTCTGCAAGGTTTTCCGTTTTGTGCAGATTTGGATACCTTACATCACTCTGCGTTAAGAATTTGTTCCGGGACATTTAGGACCTCACTAGTGAAGAGTCTCTACGTTGCCTGCCATCAACTACCATTACATATTCGAAGACAAGCAATATATGTTCAATACTACCTCCGAACTTTATCTGTACCGACAGACCCTGTGTATTCCTTGATACTTCCTGTTAGACTTCGAAGATTTTACACGGCTAGACCCTCTCGCGTTCTTTCTTTTCGTGAGAGAAGTAAACTACTCCTTTATGAGTCGGAATTGCATGATGTGAATAATCAAACAATTGATTTATTTTCATTCCCTTCTTGGAATATTCCTCAATTTTCCTTTTTCAACCCTTTTCATGGGTTTGATAAGTTAACAATAGCTCCTGTTATTTTTCAAATACTTTTTAACTCTCATCACTACCAGTTTTCAGCATTTTTGCCTATTTTCACAGATGCTTCGAAGTTAAATGATCATGTTACTTGTGATATCGTTTTTGGCATGGAAATTATAACCTACAACCTGCACATATCGTTTTCGGTTTTATCTGCCGAGCTATCGGCAGTAATTTATATGTCTTACCAAGATATCCCTCAGCTCTGATCGCAAATTCTGTTTACATACTATCTGTATGAGTTCTTTAAAACACTTTCAAATGTTCATAATCGCATTCATCCCGTTGCACTAGCAATCCAGGTCCTTTTAAAAAGCTTAAAAGATAGGGACTTAGAAATTCTTTTTTGTTGGATTCTGAGTCATGTAGGAATCATGGGAAATGAGCAGGCACACAATGCTGTAAAAACCACATTTTTGCCTTTGATGAGAGAAATACCATATTGTGATTCAAAAAATTCATTTGCACATTATTCGTATACTCAGTGGCAGGAGTTATGAGATCATCAAACTAGTAACAAGTTCCATTCTATAAAACCAGCAATTTCATTTTGGCCTTGTCATTCATGGTGGAAGCTGGATGTTAAATTTAATCGATTCCACATTGGTCAGATTCGCTTGACCCACAAATATCTTTTATTCGGCGATCGAGCTCCGTTATTCTCAAAATGCCAGGTGATTTTTACAATTCGTTATGTTTTTATTGAATGTCCGAATTTTAATTTCCCTCGTTTACGGTTTTTTAACTCCTAGCCCCTGGACATGTCTATGCTTTTGGGGAAAGATCTGCACAAAAATGCTTTTAAGTTTTTAAAAGCAATTGGTATTTATCAACTTATCTAAAACATTTCTTACTAATTGTCGATGTTTCTATGGTTTTATCATTGAAAATTTTACATCGTTGATTTTGCACTTGCTTTTTTGAATTTTTATACAATGTTTACCAATTTGTTTAACCATATGTATGGCGCAGTATGGCCTTCTCTGGCTCTTATGCCAATAAAACTAACCAACCAACCCAAAGTTTTTGTGTCCATGACGTGACATAGTCCATCACAGCGTCCTATAATTCGCCACTTGATTTGAAGTGCCTTCCTTTTAGATGATTTTTTATGGACCAAACACATGAAAATCGCAGGGTGGCATATCCGGGCTGTAGGTCGGACGGTCAAGCTGCCCCCACTTGCACTTGGCCAGTTACATTTGTTTAAGCCCCCAAACGTGTGGACGTGCGTTTTCAGGCAGTAAAACCCCGCCCTCCGTATGCAGCCCCAGTCTTTTGTTCTTCATGGAACTGCGTGGACTTCGGAATGTCTCACAATACACATTGATGTTAATGGTTCCTCTGTGCTGGAGGAATTCATCATATAAATTTTTATTCCCTCATTAATAAAGTTAAATATATGCATACCATATGCTTGGCGCAGCATAACCAAAATTGGCTTTTGCGCCATAAAAAACAAACACTCACTCACTCAATCGCTAGAGGAATTCAACAACTAGTGTACCTCATACGTCGAACTTGGAATAGCGTTTTGGAGATTTAAAAAAAAAAAAACTTTTGATAAGAAAGTGCTTCAACTTGGATTGCGCATTCAAGGATGTTATGAAGACGCTCTTCAAGGCCACAGGAATTCTGAAATCCTTAGGCGCTTTAACTACAGAGTAGCTGTGCTCAGCCCTATGGTGTATACTTTGACTAGAGCATTTATATTCACAGTGTCCTTTTTTATTTGAACAGCTTCCGTATCATTATTCCTTCTTAAAGAGTTGATATCAAATAACAATAAAGGTAACTTTTCTTCAACCAACCGACATATATTTTTTAACTGAATAAATGTTTGATGTTTTATTCAATGAATTCTTTGCTGCGAAACCTACTAGTATAAACAATATATGCTATAAAAACTTCAGCATTTGGAAATTATTAATTTTGCAGACTGAATTTCCTTTTTTCAAATGCAATATTCAAAATTTCGTATAACAGAAAAATGTGTTATATATGGATTCTATAAAATATTTAAATGATTCAACTTCAAAATTAATTACCAAACAATTTATTTATTCTTAGAAGGAAATAAATTACCTTATTTTATATCAATTTCAGTTTTCTATTCAAGTTTTGTTTATTGAATTTTAAATTCGCTTAATAATTGGTATTGCTGCGAACCATATTCTACTTAACTAAGTGGAAATTTATAAATTTCCTTTTTAAGCTCTGGAATTAATTTAAGAGGTAAGATGTATGTTTAACCATCGTATCCATTTTGCCTGAATTTCCTTTCGTTTGTTCAAAGAGCCCATTGCCTAGTTGAAACAATTCTAGAACTGCAGTTACATTAAAAGGGAGGAAATTAACTCAAACTACAGAAATCAAATCAATTATTCCTGATCTAGCCAATGTTGCTAATCAAAATGTTAAAAGTCAAACTAGTGTTGCAACACATTTAAAGAGAACAACCTACGTCCTCTTTGTATCTAATTGTTGCTATTTGCTTTGATTTGATATTAGAATATGCAAGTCCACCATCGCAAGGTTTGAAAAATTTAGAATCAGTATTAAATGCGATTTCAAATGTCAAATTTTATGTGCATAGAGGTTTAAAAAGTGCAGTTAAAAGTGTTGTCAATTAAAAGCAAATAAGACATTAATTTAAATGCACTATAAAGATTAGGAAATTTTCGAACAGATTACAATAGGAACCCAGCGAATCTTTTTAACAAATTGCTTTCTCTCATATATATATATATATATATAAATATAGGCAGCCAGACAGATGGATAGATAGACACTGGTTACTAAGGCAAAAACTCCAGCATATCTGTTGGATTTCTTGAGCAATTATTCAAGAAAAGTTAACCTAAAAATTAAGTTGCGGAAGAATTACAAAATCATTTTTTTATTGTTATATATTGAAAAAAATCTACAGGCTTATGAATGATTAATGACATTTTATTCTAAAAAACGTATGAATACATAGTAACATGAATAAACTGAAGCATAATCAAATTACTTTCGCCATGAAACACAAATTGCAAAATATCCCTCATTGGAGACTTTACTCAAATTCTCGCATGCACTCAACTCAACTGCTCCCTTTCAACAAGACTGATTGCTTTCGTATTTAAGGTTCTGTATCTATTTTACCTATAGTAACAAATATTCTTAAAGATACAAAGATCTTAGGTTCAAATGGAATCATTATTAGCATTCTCGAATATTCTGATTCCTTTATTTTTTCCACTGAAATCCTAAAATTCTCGTCAAAGTTGACACTCCGAAGTTAAGTCTGTTTCCAAGACCAGGGTTTACTGCTCTATCATGCATCTGCCGCCAGTACTCAACATATGAAATCATCTTTTTCATAAGGAAACTTATTATGCAAGGAAGAAATGCTAGAAATTTCTAACAAAACAGTTACATAATGAATATTTGTTGTATGTCGTGGCTTATCCCACCTGGTTGAATGTAATATCAAATCTTGTACATGAGCCTAAATGTATTTAATCAATGTAACACTGCCTCAGGGCTCGAGAACAGTTAACCTTTACCGAAACTGGTCCATGCTAAAATGAGAGCAGGAGTAGCTTGAGTCGCATTGCATTTTGGATATGACATATACTTTGTGGCCCAGCACATGACATTGAACACGAGTATGCCCACTTCGATATCTAGCGAGAGTAATCTGATTTCCTCTGTTTTGACCGCAACTAAAACAACTCTTTCCATATACTCATTCATGTACGGAACCGCTCCTTCAAGAATAGCAGATATCTTACTGCACACGGGTGGCGATTTCTGAAAAAGTAAGGCAGCCACCACGAGCAGTATCCATATGACTACCTTCCTTGGGCCAGACTTTCAGCAATTTTATTTCCGTGCACATTCACATGTGCTGAAAACCAATGAAAGGTGATCTTAACATTGATAATCAAGCGATTCAAAAGCTGGACGATGTTTCTAGTCGTGCTATCCTCATGCCTCCGCCATTCAGATAAATTCTGAAGGGAGCTTTGTCTGTCATTCGGAATTCAAATGTCACTGCAAACCCTCTTAGTTATTCAAAATATCAAAACCTCCTCAATAGCTATCTAGTTCTGCACGGAGCACTGAGCAGTTGTCAGTGTTTACACAGATCTTACAGTTTCTTATACAGATCCCAATGCCGTTTTATTTTTTAACAAAAAAATCCACTATAAGAAATAGCGCCTTCACCCATGCTGCCATCAGTATAGATCTGTGCTCATCAAAGGGATTTTATCGATAGTTTCCAAATCAAGCTGTTTAAGATATTACGAGTGATGTGTGTTTTTGTTAGTATATGAACTCAATTCTGTCTTGGAAAAAAAACCCGACCAAAGAATGAATCAGCAACATCGGCACCACGATTTGAGATGTATTCTGCATCATTATGTAGTCGACCCCCACTTCCAGCATGGCTAAGTAAAGATTCTCTCTTGAGACGGCGATTATTGCACCAAATGCGCAGGTAACTAGTCATTTTGTGCTGGTCACCGTAACTGTTCAGTTTGACTAAGTATTTAGCTAAGAGGTATTTTTTACGTACTTTCAGAGGTTGCAAGTCAGCTTCATACAAAACAATATCCCTGGGGCGACTATTGTGAAGGCCAGTGATGACACTGACAGCAGATAGTTGAACCCTTTCTAGTCTATCGAGGTTGCTAGAAGAAGTTAACTGATAGAGTTGCACACCATATTCAACGAAGGGTCTAAGCATCCACTCCCCAATCTCTACAAGAAATGTATTTCAAAATCTTCAGTCGCTATTTTCTTCTGAGAACCAAGTTGTTTATATGGGCATGACCTACAATCTCCTGATCTAGGAGGATTCCCAGATGTTTGGAATTTTTTTCACGATTCCGTCTTCTGCCTAGTAAATAAATATCCGGCACATAGTTCCGATGTTGTCTATTGAAATTAAAAATACTTGAAACAGACTTTGAAGGATTAAAAATGATTTTATGGTCCGCAGCAAACTCTTCCAGCCGAAGAAGGTAAGAATTAACATTGTTCTGAGCAGTAGTTGAGTTCTGTAATGAAAAGGATATAGAAATTATCGAGATAAATTATGCTTGAATAATAATATCTAATGTGAACGTGTTTGTTTTAAATTTTTAGGCTATTATATAGCTACAGCTGTAATATGTGAAAAAAAGTATATTTATTCTATATTTTTAAAAAATATCCTTTCCAACTTTTTATTTTCTCTGATTTAAGCCTATGTTATTCATTTTCCAGAAGTTTTTCTTTACAATTATTCAAAATTTGTCAAATTTCATATGATTTAAAGGAAAGAAATTCTAAAATTAAAATGTAAAAGTTGAAAGAAAATTTATAAATTTACAGATTATTTGCAATGTAGCTTCTTTATCCATAACATTTTATTGAGTGCCTAAAATACATCTGATATTTCCTTGACATAAAAAAAAATTGAAATTCATTCCAAAGCAATGGAACAATAGTATTAATTAAGCGAGCCTTTATTTACAATTTCTACAGGGCATTGCAGTTTTAAAATAATGTAGAAATGAACATAATATAATGCTAAATTTAGTACATCATAAACTTTGAATATTGCCCTATATACATACATATTTTATGGCGGCTGGATACTGCCAGCTATCAAACAGACCATTTGTTCATGCCACAGGAATTGTTTATTTTACAAAATTTAGGAAAATGAAAGAAAATGTAACTAATTTATCTGAAGTAAAGGAACAACCCTATCCGTAACTTCTTAAGAGCTTAATAACTTCTTATATTTCACATTTGCGGAGGTAAATCGAAAAATTAGAATTTTCAAATCAAACTGGGTATTGCTGTTCAAACGAGTAGAGTTGAGTTACTTAGAAGTTTAGAATGGAGACGACCCCGCACCTAAAAAAATAAGAAAAGTTAATTTCCTATTTTGACAGAAAAAGTATTGTAGTAATTGAATAATTATTTTCCTGAATGGCACGTCATATTTTAACTGTAAGAAATCATTTCAGCTTTCGAGTACCAACAGTACATTTATTTATCTTATTGCAATTTATCTGATAGGTATTCCTTATTTTTATCTGAATTATATACCACTTAAAGTTTAATACTATATAAGGAAATCTTCCAAGAGATGCCTGTATATTCATAAGCTTTCAGATTTATTTTGGATTTACTGAATAAGTATCCTTTAGTATACAGATTTTAAGGAAGTACAGAATACTTTTGGCCATTTATACAATTATTTAATTTCTCCAGCATGAAATAATTTCAATAATAAATAATGGAAAGATTTATGCTATCCATTTGAAAATGTATAAGCAAAAATAGTCAGTTTTTGACATTAATTTTAATAAAATAAGTTCTAAATACAAAGAAAAATAACATAAACACATTTAATACATTTTTTATTATGTTTTATATTGTTTTAATTCATCTGAAAGAAAACAATAATTTTAAGATAATTTTATCTATAACTACGCACTGCCGTTATCTAGGATTGCATGATCCCTAATATTCGCAGATATATTTAAAATCTCCTCATGGAACAAATCATACTCATAATTTTGGCATCTCAGATAACAATTTTTTTATTCTGAATGTAAAACTTTAGTTAATCAATGAATAATATTAAATTGCGCGAGCAGCATCCCTCTATTAAGTAAATTCTAAATGTTATTCAGTCATTTCTAATCCTAAACTGTCCGTGCAATCAACTCTTTAGCCTCTAGCAACTAAGGAACTAACTTCCTATGTAATTTAAATGATCCAAATTATGTCTGCAAGCATAGTGTCTCTGACTTAGTGACTAACTGGAAATACGTGGAATGAACATCTATGATAGATTTTCGACTTGTAACGTAAGATTACGTTTCTGAACGCAATTTTTATGTAATTAGAAAGCACAATTTTCAATTCTTACTTTAAAAGTTTAATCGGATTTGATAATTTCAACAGATGCTTTCAGAATATTTGATCCTTATTTAAATTTATTAATGTTGTTACTAAAATAAACTTATATTTTTGAAACCTGAAATTGAATTTCTGTTTCAATTCTTATATAATATGATTTGACAAATGTATGTAGGATTGTTTGCTTGGCTTAGAGTGAAAGAAAATTACAATTATTCTAAAGAAGTTAGTATACAAAATATGTTTTGAAAATTATCAAACTTATTCTTCTAAGATAAAGTTTAATTACGAACCAAACATATATTTTTTCATATCCACTCAAGTTACCGATCTTTGATAGGAACTAGATTATGATGAATATCTCCGATTTTAAGAATCATAATTATATCTTCTGTTTTAGCCCTAGTAGATTTTAGTTTAACGTTACTGAAATGACTGAATAGGAACATGGTGGCACTCTTAATCTCTATTAATACCCCATGAACACTGTTTGATTTGAGTAATAAAGTCCCTTACAAACCTCTAATTATATTTGCATCCGTATAAATATAAGAACCTTAACATGTAATAAAAAATGTAAATGTGTAAAAAATGTGTTTATTTTTATTAAATTTGATATTGTTTACTCTCTTAAAGAGACTTATGAAAAGAAGTGTAAAAATGCATTGTTTGCATTTGGATAATCTGTAAGATAAGTTTTTATTTTTCTGTTTAAATTTGCACTGTATTTTACGCAAATTTAAGGAGACTATCAGTTGAAAGAAAACGAAATTTATTTTAACACAACGGCACTCAATCAAACTTATTGAGCGAAAGAAATGAAGGAAGAAAAAAAAAACCAGTAAAATCCTTTTTGTGATTATGTTTAATTTTTAAACTGGGAGGAAGGCTCTCCTTTGTTCAGCTTGTATCAAAAACTTTCAGTAAATTTCCTTCGATTAGAAATGTCTTTGGTTTCATCGATTTTGGATTTTTTTTACTTAAGAACACTATGATATTTATTGTTCATAGAAGGATAGCTTATTCCTGAAGATTTTGGGTATGAAAACATTGATATCATGGTACTTTGGTATTTATATATATATTATATAATATAACCGAGACTCTTTGTAAGTATTTAAATTAAATTATTTTCTTACATTTCATGACCTTGATTATGCTGCAATAATTTAACATATCAAACCTTTATCATGGATACAGAAAAAATATTAAAATCTCAGAAAAAATAAAACTCTGCGAAATATAAAAAAAACAATACAATACCAATATTCAAAAACCCTAACCTCAAACAATGCCTTTATTTAAATAAATTGTATTTATTTGACTAACTTTATCAATGGTGTCGTATTTCTTTATTTAATTTTATGAGATATGCATAACTATAATAATGAGTTGCATAGAAACCATTATCTGCTGAATGTGGCAATAATTTTAAAACAGCAAGGCAGCGGAAGTTAATCACTTTTATCACTGTATAACAAGTTGTATAACGTTATAATTCCATATAATTATATCGGATATATTCAATTACTATTCCTAAAATGATTGCTGCCACGAAAAATTTGACTTTTGTTGTTGTAAATTAAGGGACTATTCATTAAGGAAATATTTCTGCACTGTTCGTGAGCTATACTACTATGTTTTGTTGTTTGCAAAAAATAGAAGATTCAATGAAAGAAAAATCAGAAAAACAGCTTTCTTGACTAGTTATCCATTTATTAACATCTAACCACGCATTATTTTTGTACAATTTTTGAGAAGTAATTCCATATCATAATCAGGGTTACGAATATATCTAAGACAATAAAATTGTTTTCTTCATAAACAACTAATTTTACAAGACACTTTCTGGATTCCCTCATGATTAAAATAAATTCTCTCTGCTTTTCTCCGTGAATTACTGATCATTCACACTCCAAGTGAACATCTCATTCGGTTCTGAGAATATGCTCTGCAGCTTTTCGTAGCGACAACATGAGTTCATTGCAAAAGCTGTCCAACTTTCACTGTCGGATACACCCAGTTCATGAAATATTCATCTTTTTGAGCACTGTCCAGAATCAGGGTTTCTCCATTCTGCTTTGTTGGGTTCCCAACCATATCGGGATTTTTGGCAATGAATTGGCAGACAAAGCTGCTAGAGATGCCTTTTACTTTTGCAGCTCCCTTTTGCTTATTGCGATATCAAGAGGCCCTTTAGTAATTTCATACATCGATTATAGCAAGAAACATGGGATCAAAAATTCAATAACAAGCTGCAAGCTGTTAAACCTGCTATTGGTTTGTGGCCGCCTCCACCTTTGCGAAGACATGATGTGAAGTTGACTCGTCTGCGTGTCAGGCACACGCGTTATACGCGCAAATATTTACTATTCGGAGAAAGAGCACCTATATGTCATACTTGTAATACGGTTTTTAGTGTTAATCATATTTTGATTGAGAGCCCGAATTTAAACACTCGGCGCATTCATCTTTTTAAAACTTCATAACTGACAATGTCAAAAGTGGGAGTAAATCCCCATGAGAATCTTTTTCAGTTTTTAAGGGCCATTGGCTTCTACGAATATATATAATTTTTATCATTTTATGTGATTGACTTTTTAAAAAACTTTCTACCGTTTATAATGTTACAAGTCAGTCTTTTCATGTAATTTCTTTCAAGATCTTTGAATACAATTATATTAAAATCTCTTCTATTTCCTGATTGGCAATATTTTAACTATATGATTGACGCAGTTTAGCCTAGATTGGCTCTTGCGCCACTAAAAATCACAACCAACCAATCAACCAAGTGGACGTCTACTTTTCTTGACTTCCAAGACAAGAAGAAATTTTTCTGCGTACCTTTCAAGACAATACCAAAGCGCTGTCATCCTGGAATGGTGAAGAGAAATTAGTCCCAATAAATGCTTTTATGCTCTTTAATCTTTGTTTCAGCTGATTTATTTAAAGAGATTTAGTCACATTTGAATAGGAAATCTGGAGTGAAATATACATTTACATTATTCGAGAAGAAAAATTATATTCGCCAACTTTGCTTTACTTTATTTTGTTTGTGTTAATTTGATTTCGTTGTATTCTCCTTTAAATAGTCAATTTTTGATAGTATTTCTGCAACATTTCCATGTCACATTAATTAAAAACAAACTGAAAGAAAGTGGACTTTATATATATGTTTTGTAATAAGAACGAAAAACATCCGCTGAACTGTTTACAAGTAGAGTTTTTTTAAATTTAAAATATAATTGCATCAGAACACATTATTTTGTTAGTCATTTTGATTAAAAATTAGCTTATTCTTAATTATCTCTTTTGTTGAACGTTTATAACAGCACACATGATAAAACAGATTTATATGTTTGAAAAAATCTTTATTTTGTTTATTAAAATTTCAAAAGCGTATTATTTACATCTTTTTATAAAAAATCATTGCAAGCACAATGCTATAGTTTGATGAAAAAATATAATATTGCATAAAGGAAAAGGATTTTAATTACTTTTCAAACCTTTCAGATTTAAATGGATGTTTCTACTAGTGATATTGTATTCAAAATTAGAAATTATAAGAAATTCTAATTATAAAACTTCATTGCATTTTTATCAAGATAAACGAAACTAGTTAAATATTTTGAAAAGTAATAATATGTCTAAATAAATATTATCATAAAAAACGTTTATTTTTTCGTATAATTATAAAAAAGACATGAATTGCATTATTAAGAAAGCAAGATAAAAATGGACTTAATTTAATTGAAGGCTCAGAAAACAAAATTAAGAATAAATTATTTATAATATGCAAAGACTAAAGACATTAAAAAAGCATTTTTTAATTAAAAATGGTTAGTAAAAATCTATTAAAATGATAAAAAAAATAAATTGCACGAGTTTAAAAAATATAATTAGTTTAGTTTATTTAAAATTATAGGAATATCTTGTTTGAAAATATCATTTTCTAAACAAAGTTTCATTTATTTATTATCAGTGGAAATAAAATGTAAAAACTTTGTTTATTTTATTTATAAGACTTTCAAAACGTTTAAATGTTACATTACTATTCCTTTTTAACTATTCTATTCATTAATTATTCTATCTTTTTACTATTTCTTTGGGCTTTTTCGTGTGCATATAGCATTTATAACAGTTTTAATTTCCAGTGGAAAGAATTATTGATTCATTTTACAGCAATGTTTTGGTTCAATACTGTACTAAAGATAGTGGATGAGGAGGACCTTATTATTTTCCCCTTTCAATCAATCCCAAATTTTCTTTCTTTGAAAAATATGCAACCATAAAGTGGAAAGAAACACACGTCGAAATATAAAGGAAAAACTTAGTGGCCCCAGATAAATTGCTAGAATAATTAGTGGCCAAAGATAAATTGCTAGAATAAACGATACTTGAGAAATGGATGTATTTTTATTTTTTTCACCGTCTCTGTTGTAAATCAATGGGTTTATAAATGCATATGTTATTTGACCTTATTTGAATTTAAACATCAACTAAAGCGCGTTAAAATGTTATTTCCTAGGCACCTCAAATTGCAGGGTAGAAGTTCTCCCATTTAACATAAAATATTACTATTCTTTCCTTAATCTTATTTACAAGGTGGCCAGAAATAAAACACCCCTACTCTGACCTCCATGGATATCGAACTACTCAGTGTAAAGGCTCAAAATTTTGTACACATACTATTCAAAATATGGGGAAACGGATTTCACGAAAAAAAAATTAGTTCCTGAAATCACCGATAGGTGGCGCTGCACAACTGGAACTATGATCAAAAGACACAAATAATAATAAAAATTAAAATGTTTATGCGGAATGGAATGCTTCCATGCTTCCTTTTTAATTTTTCTGCCCCTTATGGAAAATAAAAATAGTAAAGAAGCTAGAACTCCCGTTGTAACTGCAATTTCATACTGTAACCAGAAAAATTTACATAAAGCATGGTTAGAAGCCATGTTCTGGGTATAAAAGAAGTTAAAAGGTGGGGAATGTCATTCTTATTAGTGATGGCTGTCACGCTGCCAGAACGCGCTTTGCTTGTGAAGTTGTTTTACGAGAATAAAGGAAATGCTCCAGCAGCACTTCGAGAGTTTCGCCGACTTAAGGATTTGCGTAAGGGACCATTGCTTCCACAAGCTCTCAGGAGAATGATCGCTCGATTCGAGGAAACTGGACATCTTGGAGTTCAGCCTGGTCGAGGACGCAAACCGGTTCGTTCAGATGTCGTTGAAGATGTTGCCACCGGTATTGTTGAACAGTCAATGGATAATGTTTTAGGCTGCAGTAGTGCACGTGCAGTGTCACGACACTTGGGTGTTCCCTATAGCACAGTGTGGAACGTACTCAGAAAAATGGTGCATTGTTTCCCGTACAAAATCCGCCCTAATCAACAATTGCTGGAAACAGACAGGGAGATGCGACTGACCTTTGCATTGACATTTCTTGCTAGAGTTGAAGTGGATGCATCGTGGCCGTGGCAGATTCTGTGGAGCGATGAGGCCCATTTCCACCTCAGTGGAACAGTGAACACCCATAACTGTCGCATATGGGACACGACAAACCCCCGTACCTTCCAAGAGATTCCACTCCACTCACCGAAAGTTACAGTCTGGTGTGGATTCACAGCCACATTCATCCTTGGACCGTTCTTTTTCGAAGAGGTTACTTCCAATGGCCTTGAGACATGTACCGTGACGGCCAACAGGTACAAAAGGATGCTCGAAACATTTGTTGTACCCCATTTGCAGCAGCGCCAATGCCTTGACACCATTACTTTTATGCAAGATGGAGCACCTCCACACATTGGACTCCCTGTGCAACAGTTTCTTCGCCAACATTTCACCACTGACAGAATAATCAGTCGCGCGTTTCCGACAACTTGGCCATCTCGTTCACCGGATCTTAATCCGTGTGATTTTTGGCTTTGGGGACACTTAAAAAACCTTGTTTATCGAGAACGTCTGATAACCTTGGCAGATTTGAAAGAGAGTATCAGTCTGCATGTGAGAAGCATCTCAGATGACCAGTTACGATCCGCAGTTGAACAAGCTGTCCACAGACTTCACATTTTACATCTTCAGGAAGGGAACCATATTGAGCAGCATTCCCTGCATCGATAACGTCCTTGTTTCATGTATGCTTGGTACTTTCAAATAAAATGTGTTTAAAACGTGTTTTTGTGTCTTTTCAGCATACGTCCAGTGGTACAGCGCCACCTATCGGTGATTTCTGGAACTAAATTTTTTTTTCGTGAAATCCGTTTCCCCATTTTTTGAATAGTATGTCCACAAATTTTCAAGCCTTTACACTGAGTAGTTCGATATCCAGGGAGGTCAGAGTAGGGGTGTTTTATTTCTGGCCACCCGGTATATGTATGTAATTATACATATCTTCTAATATATAAAAATAATTTTTGCTTGTTCACTTCCAATGAGCTGCCATACCGTTCAGCCGATTGCGACAAAACTTGACCAACTTATTACTTGCCCTTGCATGATGATTATTTGGATAGAATTATTAGCATTTATTTCGAACACAATAAAATTTACAAACGGATACGTTTCATATGCTTCTATTATTCAACATTATTTTAAGATTGATATTTGACAAAAGACAAACAATAAACGGCACATGTCATTCTGAATTTAATCGCACTTATATCAAACTAAATAAAATTTTTATCATCGAGGGTGATGGAAGTGAAATGAAATCAAAAATATTTTGCAGGTAGCTATTTTTTTTTCTTTTCATTATTGAATAGTCAGCTACGAAAGATATTGTATTCAACGGGCAAAATATTTTGGCTGCGTCGAACAGCACAATATGCGGTTAGACATAATTATAATATGTGTGGCACACATATTATTCAGTGTTTATTTCAAACATACAAATTGGTATTATTCTTATCGATGCAGATCGTAGTAAGTTATATATATATGACTATATCGAAGTAAATTTTACATAACAAACAGCTATTTATCTGTTTATTCAGGGTATCAGCAAATGATATTTCGGTAATGCTAGCGTATATCGCGTTAATTGCTTCATCATACAATATGACTTTCAAGCACTCGCCACTTGATAAATATGCCAGCGCAGCACGAAGAAGTAAGTGCATTTAAGCTTTTAAAATAAAAGAGAATAACAAGTGGGCAATGTAGCAGATAATTTACGAATTGCAAATTTGCATACTTCAGAATCTGAAGACCAACATATGGCAAGAGTCGAAATACATTTTTGTACAAAACGATCATTTGCATCAGGATTAGAAGACCGACTAGCAGCAGGAATCAGGGAAACTATTTTTAACGGAGAGATGAATGAAAAAAAAATGTGCTCATATCATGGATTTCCATTATTCCCACCAACATGCCTTCTTATTTCAAATGACTACAGTGTCCTATTTGCTAGCATTCCTAATGACCGTCAACAAGGCATAAGGTTAATCTCTTCAATTGCTGATTGAACCTAGAAAATCCATGATTTTTACATGGACAGTGGTAGGAAGTTCATGAGTCGGACAGCCAAGAAACCTTTTTATTTGTTTTTGCTGAAGGCACAAACACAGAAACAAAAATATTGTCCACTCTAAAGTTTTTAAATAAGAAAGTAAAAGAAGTATAAATATTTTTCCTTCTCATCTTTTATATATGATTCAATTTCAATGAATATGTTCATTGTCGACAAGACCCCTCAGGGGCTCACCTTCATTGGGTGAGTACGGGTGTCTCAATCCCAAGGTACCTAGGGATCTTTACTTCCTTTCTGTTTACTCTCCGCTAAGTCTTCTGCTTTTAACTTTCATTCTTTCCCTCGACAGCAGGTGAGGGAGCTCTCCATGAGAAGCTGTCACCGCCCTGTTTGCTTCTTGCTTCTCATGGACAGCCAAAGTCTCCACGTGTTGACAGTGCGTGGCAACCCCCTTGAAAGACGGGCGGTGCATTGTGGTCCCCGACGTATCAATCGGCTGGCGCCTAGTCAACTGAGTGGTTAGTCTGCTTTGGATCAAGTGAAGGGGTTACTCCTTGGGTTTGGAGTTACGGGTGGTCCCTGTCCCCGGGAGTAACTCCCAACGTATAGGTACCAATTACCACTAAGGTGAATACCGAGGCTGGAAATGACCAGAGCCGGTGATTGCGTTCCCATGTTGGGCTCCATGATGGGCACTGCCGTCGGCCCGAATCTTTCTTGATATCGTATGTCTCCACGTAATAATGGTCCCTTCAGTGTGCATCATAAAGCCCCATTTCTTTTACAAAATTATTACCATTTGCATAGTTTTTTGTTATTAAACGGGTCTCTAATGTTAAAGAAACGTTCAATAATGTATCCCCATTTCTTGTCCAACAGGCTGTGACGAGAACTGTTGGAGATGTTACATCAATTAAAAAATGCTTGCTTGACTTGCTTGTTGAGGTGAATTTCCGTAAGCAAGCCCAGCAGATACAAAAAATAAAAAAATTGGCTACAATAACCAATGACTTAAAATGCACATCAATTTTTGAATACTTCCAAAGGTTAATTACTTGCGGGTAATTGCTAAATGTTCCCCTGGAGGTAATTATTTCAGAAATGAAACCGCAGGGAATTACAAATGTCCACCGCATCACTCTTCGACGTGATGGAGAAATAATAGAAACAAAACACCACATTTTAACGTTCAATACACCTAAACTGCCTGAATTTGCTTATGCTGGCTACATCACACTGCCTGTCCATCCATACATCCGAAACCCTCTTCGATGCTTCCAGTAAAAGCGCTTTGGCCGTTACAAGGTGAATTGTCATGGGTCTCCGGCTGTACAGAGAAAGCGCATGATGGCCAGCAATGTTCCACACAAGAAAAGTGCGTGAGCTGTAGTGGCAATCACCCTTCCTATTCCCGATCTTGCCCTCACTGAATACTAGAGAAACAAATCACCACTGTAAAATTCAAAGAAGGTATTGCATATCCCGAAGCTAGGCACAAAGTACAAGCGCAAAGACCTACTCAGGGTAAAAGTTATGCTTCTGCACTTCAAAACGCCTTTTTTCCAACTGTCCATGCGCAAATTGTGTGAAGAATGCTAGGAAAACGAAACCACCTGAAAATTTTACAAATTCTGATCAATAGGACTTCTGATACCCCTATGGTTGTAAAGACTGAACGTAAAAAACACAGTTCGCTAACATTAAGACTTGCAAAACGGGTTCTTTCGCAAAAAGATCTATCTTTGACATAAAAAAACAACAACGTCTAAAAATTCAATCACTTTGGGGATGGCGATGGCGATGCAGGGTAATGCACGCAAGGATTTAACAACTATCTTTGGTGCTAAATTACATAGCCCTGATATAAAACTACATTCCTCTGAGGAAGAAGATGAATTGCAAATAAGTTGCGATAATCCGGCAACTCAAACTAATGTCTCTATTCTTCCTAAAATCGATCAGCTCTCTTGAGGTACCTTTGTTTCCTAGAATTGTTGTGGCATTCGGTCCAAATTACAGGATATAAAGTCCATTATTAACAATTTTCATCCTGTCTGTTTCGATGCCCAGCAATTCTTCTTGACACCCAATATTCCATTAAAATTACGTGGTTATAACTGTGTTCGGAAGGACGTATACACTGTATCTCATGATTTTGGAGATGTCTGCATCCTTACTTCAAACCATTATCCGAGCACACCTGTTATTTTACATACGTCTCTTCAGGTTGTGGCTGTGCAGATTCATATACGATCTTTGGTCAAAGTCTGCTGTATTTATCTTCCTTCTCATACTATCATAAGTCAACAAGACCTTGAAATTTTAGTGGACCATCTTCCTAAGCCATTTAATATAGTCGGTGATCTTAATGGACACAGTACTCTATGGGGCTCGGATAGTAACAACTCTCGTGGGCAGCACATTGAACAGTTTTTAGCTAATAACAGTCTCCTTCTGCTCAATAATGATGAGCAAACGTACTTCCATGTGCCCACACGTAGTTTCTACTGCCTTTACCTTGCCATTTGCTCTCCAGAACTACTACCGATGTTGAATCTGACAATTTGGGATGATCTACACAATAGCGATCACTTTCCTCTAATTATCTCCTATGCTGATAGCGGCAGTGCGACGATTTGTCCTCCGCTTTTTCTGTTCCAACGGGCCGACCGGACTACATATTCCGAACTTGCAGTTATTGATGAGGCTATGGTCAGTACCATTTAACAGAATATGACTCAGTCATTTCCAAAGCTGCACAAAATGTCATTGATGTGATAATGAAAGCTGCGAATACTACCATTCCAAAAACTTCCCCACGTCTAAGAAAATTGCGTAGACCGTGAAAGAACGAAGCCTGTCGTGACAATCATAGCAAAAACAGAAAAAATATTGGAACCTTTTTAGAAGGTACCGGACGACTGAGAACTTGATAGATTTTAAAGAGCAAAAGCGCTAGCTCCCCGCATTTGGCGTCGTAGTCAGAGAGAATCGTGGATGTAGTTTAATTCATCCATCACATCCCCCACTCCCAATAAACTTTTAATGAAAAAGATAAAAGCTGATAATGGGATCTATAATGAGACTTCTATCCCTATATTAAAAACTGGTAATATAATGTATTCCAGTCCATTAGATGTTGCTAACATTCTTGGCCAAGCGTTTGCACAAGTTTCCGCAACTGATTCTTACAGCCATCATTTTGTGGCAATTAAGAATCGCGCGGAATGGTTGCTTTTGCGCCTTAAATCCCGACGTGCTATTTCATATAATTGTGAATTCAGGATGCATGATCTGGAGATAGCTCTATCGATACCAGCCCTGGACCAGATGGAATCCTATATAACATGCTTAGTCATTTGACTACCAATTCCCTTTCCAATCCGTTACTACC
>JAPMOQ010048382.1:8504473-8562083 GCA_026543055.1 Argiope trifasciata
ATATATATATATATATATATATATATATATATATATATATATATATACACACAGTCGAATCCGGTTAATTGGACCACCGGGTAATCGGACCAGCCGCTTATTCGGACCGAATCTTAAAGAACCGAAACAAATCCTATGTACATATGCCTAATATTATTCGCTTATTTGAACCAAAATTCCGTTAAAATGGACCAAAGAGTATAATTAGAATTTAAAAACCTCCTTGGGATTGGCATTAAGGGTGGTCACTGTCCCCGGGGGTAACTCCCAGCGTATAGGTACCAGTTAGCATTATGGTAAGTGCTGAGGTTAGGAATGTCTAGAGCCAGTTACTGCTATCCCTAGTAGGGCTCCGTGGTGGACGATGCAGCTGGGCCTGATGTCGTATGATGTCAGTGTCGTATGGGCCGTAAAAACCATTCTCCCTTCAGTGGGCATCTCAATGATAAAGTTGAAACAAGTAAATCATTCGATACATTTTTTATTTTGAAACGTACATCTATTACAAATGAAACTTTTCATACTGTTTCTCCGTTCTTGGTAGAAAAGGCGATATCCTCTAATTTTGGTAACACTAAATCTATTCGGAAACTACGCTCCGGAGACCTGCTTATTGAGGTTGAATCTCATAAGCAAGCAGAAAAATTATGAAAATGAAATCTCTTGGCACTATCCCTGTTTCTGTTACTCCACACGCATCTCTTAACACCTCAAAGGGTGTAATTTCTTGTGGAGAACTTTTCAATGCTCCAGTGGAGCAAATTTGTAAAGATTTCCAGGCAATTGGTGTGTACTAAACCAGAGAACTCCTTTTCTTGTTCCTGTCCATCGTGGACATTTGAAAAGGAAGTTATTGCTGAAAAGGTGATAAAGGGCATTTCGTACTCTGAAGCTAAGCGAATTGTAAACGCGCCTAGACCTGTTGCGGCATCCAGCTTTCTAATGCCGCTAAGAAAACGCTGGAAGAAAGAGGCACTCAGATTATACCGATATTAATGCATAATAATAATACGTTTCAACCGTCTTACACACCTACTGAAATTTGTCCCAAATATGAATCATTTACTAAAAAATTTCCACCTAGCATTCCTATGGAAGATGCTTCTATAGATATCCCACAATGTAAAATTGCTGCTACTGCACAAAACTCAGCAAGTTTCAAAACCGTTACTAACGGGAAAAAATTTAAGAAAACCCCCATGCCTAAAGATAAAACTATTACCACAAATAAGCCCAATCATAACACAGTTAGCGAAGCAGAATCGGATAACACAACACAATAGAATACATTCCCCATGTAACAGTTGATGAAATTCCACTTACTCCGAGACCTTCAATTGTTTCAACGACAGTTCATAAAACTATTTTTAGACAACGTCCCTGAGAATGCCAAGTAAAATGGGTTGATCTTAAAAAATATCACTATGAATCTTCAAGTACACCAATTCACGAGAAATACTTAAAAAACATCGAATAAAAAGATTACAGTGATTTTTTTCTCTTGTTTTGTTGTAATTGTTTATTAAAACATTACTTTGAAACAAGCGTTATTTATTGTACTTGTTTTAATGTTATTGGAGTTGTTACGTTTTCATTACATTTTCATGTTACAATTTCACCTTTTAAACTTCGTTCGTATTTTAATCTTTTAACTTTGTTGGGGAAAAAATTATACGATGTAATTTTCATTTTTAAAACCACTGATACTGTTAATTATTGGATGTTTTTCATTTTATGACAAATTTTAAATTGTATGACTAAATTATAAGAGACGTTTTTTAACACCATTTGTTTGGCGCAATGTGGCCATATTTGGCTCTTGCGCCATTAAAACCGAAAATCCAAATCCATGAGTTAAAAAAATGTTATCAAAATGCTGCTGGGTTTCCCAATTTCTTTGAAATCCAATCATTTTCCTTTTGTTTTAGCACAACAATCTTTGAAATTACTTCAATAAACTGAAGAATTATTTGTGCTTGAGAATACTCACTAATTTAGCCAAGGTAATATCAAAAAATTTTAAACAATATTTTATATAAAAATTAATATACTTAAATGCGAGAAAAGAGATAAATATTTCGATGCTTTCCAATTCTTCCGCTTGTTTTTCCTTAAAATAATAGGATTTTTAACATATTTCAATTAATCATTATCACACATATATGCGCAATTCGAAAATAAATTTTGAAAATTATTTACTTTTTCTCAAAAATTTAATGTGAACACACAAAGAAATTTATAAGTTTAGCTTTTAATTTTCGTTTACTAAAGCAATATAAACTAAAGGGATATATTAATTATACTATTATTATATTATGGATATATTAGTCAAATTAGAAAAAGCTGCCAGCTTAAAAGCTGCATTTTTCAGAAAAAGAACTTTTATTAATCCAGTTTTCTGGAAATAAACATTTAACGTAATCGTGTTGTAAAATTAATGCAATGAATAAGAAAAATTGATTTCCTAGCTTCGAATAAAAGAAAATCTTCAAAGGAAAAAAAAAATCTCAACCAGTGAAAACACAAACACATCTAAACTAACTTTCTTTTTATTACCATATCTTCAGTACATGTTTAGGAAATTTACAATACAATGAACTCATTTTATGGTGTTTATAAAAATTTGAACTAAAAAATGAGTGTCTATATTGAAAGATGGTTATCTTCAAATGATAATTAATCTATCAATAAGTAATAATCACCACATAAGATTTAAAGAAATATTTCTTAAAACATGTATAACTTAAGAGAAAAATAAAAAATAAACATTTCAAATCAAATTAAATTCATAAAAGTCCATTCAGGTAATGAAATACAATAATTACAAAAATTACACCTGGAGAAAAATCACCAACAGATCTATTATGCATGAATTGCACGTGCAATATTATTACATTGCCTTAACCCATGTTTCTTTATTTACTAAAACACCAATATCACAAATTTCCAAAATCACAAAACCAATAACACGACATATATTCTTTTCTTTTATGTATTTCTCTACCAAAAATAACACTTTGTTTACTCCGTCATTGCTTTCTCCAAGATAATTTCCAATTCACTTTTTATTTTTTCAAGAAATAACATCTTGTAGTGACCATATTTAAATACTAGAGTTCGTCAGTGCATATTTATTTTTCAGTAACTTTCATCATTTATTTGTATATATCGACCTTTATTATATACTTACTTTAATCTCTTTTAAAAACTCTTTACAAATGTGCATTCAGACTTGTTTATAACATGTACATTCGACGAAATGTTTAGTACCTCCATATCCTGATCCTGCGTTTCAAAATATAGAATATTTTCATTCTTCGCTGTATATATTTACAGCTCCAATTTTCTTTTACAATAAGTATAAAAATTGCCATTGGAATGTTCATGTTGACAGAACACGCTTATAAAACATTTATAATTACATACATTTAATTTATTTTTATCATTTACAACTGGGTATAGTTTTGTACAGTTGCAGTGTCTGGAAGAAAGCAAAATAATTCTATAAGGAATAAGATTTGTCCCCTTAAAACAGCTCAATAGGTGGTGAAATTTATAATATTATTCATTAGTCATTGATTTTTAATTCTATTTTTTAAAGAATTGTAAGACAGTGGCTAATTTTGCTACGATATGTTTAGTGGTAAAAATGGAAATAAAAATTGTTTTAAATAATAATTTTTAATTTTCATAGATTTAAAATTTCAATTAGAAGGTGTAATACATAGTTTCGACAAATTATTTAGCCACAAATTGAATAAAAATTCCGTTGTTTACCTAATGCAAATTTTTGGGACAGTAAAATTCGATGTAATTCCATGATTTTATCAGTTTCTAATTGTATTTTTTCGATTGTTGATGTAGAAAAATTGACGAGGAAATGAGTATTTTCAAATTATTAATAATTTGGTATTTTATTTACATTTTAATTGTAATTTAACTTATAAAAATGAAAATTAAGTTAAAAAATATAAATTTTTGATTCATTATTCTATTTATACATAGATCCAGATATCATACATGTATTTTGGTTAACTAATCAAGCTTTTCAGATCTGTCTTTCCTAGTTGAAAGTAACGTTTTAAGATTTTTCGTACACATATACTTTATACAGTGCTGTTTTTTTGTTTGTATTTTTTACAATTGACCTCTATACGCTATTTACAGATCACATTTTTACATGATTGCAGCTGAAACATTTTCAGCTTGGATTTAAATCATTCTTTCTTTATAGTTGAATCAAAAATCCGGAAAAAAAATCATCTCTATATATTTAAACGTTTTCAATAAAAATCAAAATGTATTATTTATATGTATTATCCATTTGGTCCAGCTAAAATACTGCAGTTGTCGAGGTGAACATGACCTCATATTGTCCTTTTTTACTGTCTTATGCTCAAGCTTTGCCTCTTCCTAAAGGCATAATAACGTTGAATATAAACAAAGTTATAAATTAAAATTCATTGATGTCTAATACATTTTGGCAAGCACAATAGTTCCGCATAACATGAGTTTCATCTCCCAATGCATGCAATTTGTGATAAACATCACGTAAAAATTAAACATATAAGCACTTTATACAAATTACCGCTTATAGGGAGTTACAGCTTTATTTCAAGGAAAATTTATTATTTAAATTAAGTTTGGAACAATAAGAGTCTTCATTATGAATAAAATCCTCCTTGCGATATTCCCCAACACACAGATTAAATCTGAACTCATGCTAATATGATTATCTTTCAATATGGCAGACTCATCACGAACCTGAGGATCAGTTCGATGCGCGTACTTTATGAATAATAAGTCTTCTGCTTATGTTTTACATTTAAATAAATTCCATGTATGCTCAATAAAGTACCACACATGTTTCTTTAGTGTCCATACATAATTTAAAATTAAACCACGAAGTGATGTGAAAAAGGGGAAAAAAAGAATACAGTTTCTTCTCCGTTAGTGCAAGCGTTCTTTTCAAATTCTCAGCATTTTGTGTCCGATATGACAAATAACACACTGATACACACGAAAGAAATTGCACCAATCCAATCGAAGCTGCAGTTGTTTAAATTTCGCGCTTTACACTACACTTGGAGAGGTTCTTGTCCAATGGTGGGTAAGTGACGGTTGTGGGCACGAAAATCGTGACCATTGTCCGTCTTCCAATGCGAAGTGATGGTTGGATTTCCGCAAAGGGGCGGTTATCTTCGAACGAAAGATGTGGAGGTTCGGAAAGCACAGCAAATGAAGACAGCCAATAAGATCTGGAGGGGATTTGGAGCTGGGACGACTATGCTGGATCTTCCATGTTGCATTGCTGCAGGTTTCTCACCTGGTGAAAATAATGAAAAAAACATAACTATCATAAGGTTTCAAACAAAAAGAATAGCAAAGTAAAAATATTTAAAATTTGAAATCATTTTAAAGCAGGTAAGCCAACCCGATTGTCTCAACATTACGGATGTTAGTTATTAATTTTCATTTTGCTTTAAGATTTTTGACAAATGGACAACTTATTAGTGCAGTGGTAGCAACATAATCAAGTTTTGAATCCAGAAAAGGCATAATAGAAACTGGAGATGATTTATAGTGAGTATGGTAAGGTTTTATTTACTTAAACTTTCTAACAATGGAACTCATGTGTGTGTATATATATATATCATATCTCTATAAATCAACGTGTGGTTAATAATAAAGAAATATTTTTTAAATTACATTGAATTTCCACTTTGATATTGAATGAATAAATTAAATAATATGAGCGAAAATTCTTTTCTGCGAAATTCGTTTTTATACAAACATTATTTTTGTTATAGTGTCAAAAATATAAGAAACAATTTAATTTATAAATAAAAAAGTATATTTCTTATTATAATTCTTAAATCAATAAAATGGATAAATAAAAGGCCATATTGATAGTAGCTTACGGATAAGAAGAAATTTAGTCAGGCTTATAAAAACAAATGTATTTTATTTCGTTCTAGTGTTGTCAAACATCAGAAAAAAACTAGTATTATGGTCTACAGCGCACTAAATTAAAGTTTCATTTTATGATGCTTCAAAATGCCATAATTGCCACCTGGTCCATCTAACTTCACTTTCATACTGGATTTGTTTTTTTTTTTTGTTTTTTTAAATTTCCTTAGCTTCTGTTAATTTAGTAAAGCTAAATTTGTTTCTTTTTCTGAATCACAATAAAAAATATATATATTTTTTAAATTTTAAATTCAAAATAGAACATTTTTATGACTTTGAATTTTTAAATTTATTTCTCTCTCTATATTTTTTTTCAAATAAATATTTATACTAGGAATTTCTTTTCATATTTTATTACTTTATTACTCACTGTTAAGCAAGAAAATCTTTTCATTTTTACTGCTCATCTGCAATATTGAATTAGATGTCTAGGTTATATTTTTTATAAGCTTCATGGGAAAATTTATTATCTTTTATTTGTTGTTGTATTTTCAGTCTCAAAAAACATGAAAATAAATCAGAAATGATGTCAAACAAATTTTTGAAGTCTCAAGCATCATTTTTCAAATCATCAGTAATATCTGAAAAAATTCACGGAGAGCTTAAAAAAGAGCTTAATTTAATAGTTGCGTGCGATGCGGGTTTATGGATAAATAAACTTCGGTTTTTAATATATATATATTTAATAATATATATATATATATAAGGAATTATGTATCAATAATGCATAGATGAAAATGTATATAAAATATTTCTTTTAATAATTTAGAAAAAATCATTGCTTTGATCTTTAAATTAATAAATGGTAAAAGACTTGTAGCCATGTATTAAAAAAAATTATTCACTCATATGCCTCCAAAGACATAAATTTTATTGTTTTTCTAAGAACAAAACTAAATAATAAGATTTTTATATTATTTAGTCATTGTTAAACAGTTTCAATGTCGCTTTAATTATTAAATTCAAATATTTACTACTTTTAGTAAAACTAGTTAACATTTTTTTATGCTTAGCGATTGATATTTTGAATAATAGTCTTATTTTAAGAGAAGTTTTAGAATAGAAACATTTTATATTTTAAAGAATGCAATATTGAGTTTTTTTAAGGTTTCTTTAAACACACATTTGGTTCAGTTCATCTTTCAGACATTTATTCAGAGCTTAAATTACTTTAAACTAACAGTCTTAGAGTTGATTCACTGAAAATTTTTCATGTAACTTGGTCTTAATGGCTGTTTCAGCAAAATATTTTTAAGCTGATATATTTGATTAAATTGATAAGCTATTAATTTGATAGATTGATTTGATGAATATGATATACACTTTCATTCTATTTTAGAAGACTTGAAATTCTGTTCCTACCACTTGTTCTTTTAATATGCATTTCCTTATTTCTGTTACAAATATTACCAAGAAAAAAATCATTATGCTTTATTATTTCAACCTTTTAACAATGCCACCTAATTTTTAACATAACAATATAAAATTAAGTACTCTTCGTTATGCAATTAATATCTGAAATATTAATTTAAATCTTTTTCATATTTTTCTCGAAGTTATCTGAATATGTGATTGATTTTTCTGAAATTTGCTTTGCCAATAATAATATGTAGAAAGGACAGGGTATTAATCCGCATTATTTAACAAAAACAAAATTTTAAAAATCTGAAAATTCAATAGTAACTTTTATTGAATTTCTGTGTTCATCCAGAATTCTTAAGCTTTTTGGATTATCATTCGTTTAATATTAACTCAAAACTCTAAGTATTCTTGATAGTAAATAACCTTAAAATATGCTTTAATTAATTTATGTGGTAAAATACTCTTACTATTGAAAAATATGTATATAGGAATATTAAGCTGACGTAAAAATCATTTTCGTATTATAATATTTTAGGAAGTTATCTTGGAAAAACTCTAGAATTGTTATTATTATTATTAAATTAGTTGCGATTCTAATAAAATTTCATAAGGGGAGATCATTCTAATAAAATTTCATAATTCTCCGAAGGGCACATTTCCACCCTCCAAAGTATATATGTTCTAAGTTTGACAACTCTAGATCAAATAGTCTGTATGTAGTGTCAATGCACAGTCAGAATTATGTATACCTGTGAATTAACTATAATAATAAAGATGAATGCGTGTATACCTATATGAATGCGGGAGTGTGTAGACACTCTCACACACATACAGGTATACACATATTTATCTTTATTATTAGTACAGATCTTAGTACAGATAAGTAGTGATCATCTTTTCAGCTAGCGATATAGATTACAATCAATTTCAATTAAATCTTTTAGATATACTGTCATGTCTATGGTTATTTAAAATTGCTAGGCATTAAAATCCTGTTATTCAAATTATCTTACTTAAGTTATATTTATCATCTCTGATTTTATCTAATGTGGACGAGTCTCATAATGGTATAGCCCTATTAAAGATGTTATTATCGAGGTAACTATTTTCGACAGTTCGTGGTATTGGACATATTTTTATTTATCTCGTCAACTTCTCAAATATTAAACAAAATAGTCTTTTTTTTAAAGTTCTTAGCAATATAAGGAAATCAGGCGATTAAATCGCTTTGAGATACTACTTAGTTTTATTTAATTCCCATTAAATATAATTTCATGTCTATTATCCCTCTAAAATGTCAGTCAAAATCATCTTGGTTTAATTGGCATATATACGCTATGCTCATTGATTAAAGGAACTTTTGTATTGAACTTTACTATGAAGTCTTACCACTGCTGAACAAGTAAATATTGGGTTAATCTATTTATTCTTAGAAATAAATTTATCTAAATTTCCTCTATTTACATTTATAAAGCAAAACCCTTGTTATTCTAGGCTCTATTCTAGGCCTAAAGATACTAAATAGTTTGCAGGAAATATTGGTCACATTTAGATAATCGTTTAGATTTCAGATAATCGTTTTTTATAACTTCATATTCATAATTTAACTAAAATGTCTGCCATTAAAGCCATTTTATTTTAATTTTCTTAGTTAAATTTTGCTACTTGTGTTCATGAAACTTTCTAATGTAGGCAGTCCAATTGATTCAATTAACCGATTCAATTATCTTTTTAATTTTCGTTATATTGTTATCTATTCTTTTGTAAGTTACAGTGATATTAAAATGAATCCTCTTTTTAATATTAATGGAAGAGTGGAAGAAAATCACTGTTAATCACAAATATAACAGTGGAAGAAATCACTGAATCCTTTTTTTAAAGAATATCTCTTTTAGCTTTCAACAGTGGAAGAAAATCAGCCGATACGAAAATTGATGGAACAAGGAAAATAGTTTGTTCTTCAGGTAGATGTGTAATCTATTGTTAGATTTTGCTAAAAAAATCATTGAAGAAACTTAATATGACTAATAAAGAGTTATCATTAAGAAATCTGCTTTTAACATTTGAAAAGATATAAAATTAAATTTTGTGCAATTATGTTATTCAAAGTTATTCAGGAAAACGCCCTAAGCAATTGCATAATTTAAAATTGGTTAAAATTCTAATTGCAATTTTAAAATATATATTCACTTTGAAGTGCACATTCCCACCCAAAAAGTTATTTATGTGGGGAATTTGGTAGCTATCGGCCAAATACATTAGCGTTTCCTGTAGAGTTAAAACATACACACTTTCATCTTTATTATAAGTAAAGATAAAAACCAAATTAATTCATAAAATGCTTAGCTTATTGACTTTTTAATAGATATTACTTAGAGATAAAAATCCACCATGATTTCGTTACTGAAATAATCTTACTCGATCATCTTTTTATTGATATTTGATTAATTATTTAATTACATGCTGGAGTTACAAGTCAGCATAAAGGAGAAAAAACAGAAAAGAAATTGGTCAAATGTGAACAATTAATATCTATTTTAATCCTACCTTTTAAGAATTGCAATCATTCCTTTAACAAAATCAGCTCACGTATATTTCATAAATAAATTATGAAGAACAACTCATTCATAACTTGCGTTATGTAACCCCAGTTATTTTTAATTAATGAAGTCCTTTCGGAAATTTACCATGTTCATTAGAAAGAACTTTAAATATACATTCTCTAAAATTAACTACGAGTATCAGCTTCATTTATGACATGAGTGGATGATTAATGAAAGAGTATTTAATATCTTGCTGTCATACAAATGAAATATTTATATATCTCATTACAGGCTTATGGTTTTTGTTATGTTTTTGAATTTTGCCGAATTTTTACTATTTGTTAAAGCAATAATAATTTCAAATTTTCTGTATTTGACTAGAAATAGAAGGACAATTAACAAAAATATTATTTTGCGAAAAACATTTTGCTAATATAAATATTTCCTGTTGTTTTAAAATTATGTCTTTTTGAATTTCATATTTTTTATTAGATAAAATTTAATAATTTATAATGATCAAAAAGTAAAACTCATTATTCAAAACGATATCAAGTAAGGTATAAGCTTAGTTTAGTTAACTTCCCATTTTTAAAGCAACATTACAGTTAATAAGAGGGACGGACCTCGTAATGTTGAACCACAGTCAGAGGCCGAGGACTCTAAGTGCTCTCACGTCACACCAGGGGTAAGACGTTGAACCCCAACGGATTTAAGGTGCACCAGACCAGATTACATGATATTTTTCTGTGGAATCGGATCCCGAGCTTGAAACCCTCCGGTTTCATAGCCGAGACTTTACTGCCATGATACCGTGGATCCAAGTAATTTATAAAATATTTCATTTCTTTCAGAATAACCAAGTCAAAATTTGTATTTCCTTTAAAATTTTTTAAGAAAGAATTTGTGAAGATCAGTAAATTAGTAATTTAACATCTGAATCGTAGAAATATTTGCTTAAACATATGCATTAAATAACTTTTTTCAATAATTTTAAATAAATGTTAGCAAGAATCAAACCATCTTTCATCTAAATTCCACTTTCTAAATTTGATAATTTAATGTGGGCTGACTCAGTAAACTACTGTTATATTAAACAAGGTAGAAATTTATTCATTTACTATCAAACTTAGCAGCCTTCAAATCTCATTTCTTTTGATTTTTTCTTTCTAATTACAATAAATGTATTTTATGAATTTTTATTATATATTTTATGCACACTTTTTTTTACTATCTGTATTTCACATTTCAGTTTTTATCTTATTTATTAGATTGACAAATAAGTTTCATTCAAATAAATTCAATTCACATATTTAAAACCTTTTAGTTAAGATGCATTAGAAGAAATTCTTAGTCACTTTGAGAGAAGAAAAGAGTCAACCATTTACTTTCTTTTGATTTTTCTAATAAATGAAATTGCTTATAAAACTAACCTTGCGATTTATTTACAATTATTTTCAAATGTGAATGCAATTTCTTTAGCTTTAAAATGGGCTTGAAAAAATACATATTACTATGACATGGTTGCTTGAAAACAAAGCAAATTACTTTCAACAAAACTCTGCTTTTGGACATAGTTAATTAAAATGAAGTCTTTAAAAAGCTTCACATTGGCCCCATACAGCATAAAAATAGATACTTTTATAAGTGAGATGGGTATTAGTAAATGAAAAAAAAAATCTTAAAAAACATAATTATTATTTTGACGATGTTTATTTCGAGAAAGTAATGCACCTTCTTGAAATAAACATCGCCAAAAGAATAATTACTACACATAATTTTAATTTTAAATACTTCCTTGGAATTAATATTTTTTTCTTCACCTGCAGTGCTTAATATTCTTTCATTTTAAAAGAACATTTCTCTAAAATAGCTTTTAACCTAAATAAACTCAAAGACAGAATTATTTTCTGTTCTTAAGAAAAGGATTTTTCCGTTAGTAAAATTTTAAAGCAACTTATTTTATTATGTTATAGTGCCAGCATTGGATGGAAATATTTATTAGAAGTCAGTGAGTAATTTAGAAAACTCATTATTACTAATTCAAACTTCTGCATTATGAGTCATTTTTGAGTTATGCATGAAGCTTAAGAATTTTTTTAGAATCAACTGAGCAATAAATGGAAAATATCGCACTCTTTTAGAAAGCATTTTGTTCTTTAAGAGCTCTAAATTCGAAAACACTTCAACACAATGGAATTCCCATTAGTCTCAGCTCGAATCATGTTTCCTTGTTGAAACAAATTATAAATTCAGTAAAAGACTTTTTTTCATATTTCTGAAAGATTAAATGATAAAATAATCATCAAGAAAGTTTCATTTGTGAAGGGTAAAAATTTCACGGCCCTAAAAGAAAACGATATTTTAAAGAACATAAATTAGCAGTGGTATTTCAACACCATCTTGCGGTATGTCACAGAAGGCGAAAATAGAAAGAACGAGTTTTTACTTTTTCCCCCTTCAAAACATATTTGTTTTTCTAGGAATGAAGAATCTTTACTTTCCGAAATATTTCTAGATTAATGAGCACGAAGAAATTTAACTTCATTCGTTAACTGCAATAAGAATTAATCACGATATATTTCCACGGATATTTTTAAGAAAAATCTCGAAAGTTTCATTCCTTTATGAAAAAAATGGTGTTAAGTTAGAGTTACTACAATCTTTTGATGAAAGTCATTTAATTTTTTTTAGATATTTAGTGTTCTAACATGGTCATCTTGATTGTTATAATAAATTGAATTAAAATGCAACAAAAATCAAGGCTTTATTTATAAACTAATTTTTAAAGCATTTCGCTATAATTAAAAATGTTACACAAGGAAAAAACGTTAAAGTCGATTCAAACCAGAAAAGGGAGTTAAAATTTAAAATTGTTGCAGAATATCAATGTCATAATTTTCAAACTAATTTTATTAAAATGTTACAAATTTGTTTCAATAAAGAAATATATTTCCTTGACGGAACATTTTTGCACACATAGAATCGAAACTCTTAGTAAATGCGATGACCATTGAATTAAATATAGAATTACAGGCAATCACTCCTGATTTTAGTAAAATTATCTCCAAATTAGCGATTATATGTATATAAAATATGAAAAATATAAAGCATGGCACTGTGGTTTTGATGGAAGACAAAAGGATATCATTTTCTCTAAGACTGTAAAATAGATGCAAAGAAAAGAATAGATAAATATAAAACTAAAATAGGTGCAAAGAAAAGAATAGATAAATATAAGACTGTAAAATAGGTGCAAAGAAAAGAATAGATAAATATAAAGCTGTAAAATAGGTGCAAAGAAAAGAATAGATAAATATAAGACTGTAAAATAGGTGCAAAGAAAAGAATAGATGAATATAACACTGTAAAATAGGTGCAAAGAAAAGAATAGATAAATATATTGATCATTCTTTGAAATTAACAAAAAAATCGTTTGATGAAAGGTCTGTCAAAATAAAGAATAAAAAGTTTAAAAAAATATTACAGTTTTTTTTTTTTTTTTTTTTTGCCTGAATACGAATTTTTCTATTTTTTTTCTTTTCGCTTTATTCATAAGAGACACTTTCTTATAATGCCGACTAAATTCCAAAATTTTTTAATAATATTTCTTTATGCAAAAGTTTAACCCAGATCTCTAGAAAAGTTTCATTCAGGAGCTCTTTCAAAATTGCTTATATTCTTATTTTAATTGTAGAAGGCATATGTAATTAGTTTGATAAAACAAGTGTCTCTGTCTATCTTTATTATACGGTGTGAAATTAATGCATAGCAATAAGTTTGATCAAATAAATTTATTGAAAAAATAATTAGATATTCATGTCATTAAATTAAACCGAAATCATCTGAGGTCATATAAATTCTTAAATGGTTTAATTTTTTAGGTTTATTTACAAAAACCTTCTAAGAAAGATCGTTATTACTATATAACTATCTTAACTGAATTTAGTTTTAGTTACTTTTAATAATTGATAACTTTTTTTATTAATTTTTCAGATTTACACAGTGTAAAATAAGATTTAGACCCATGGAAATTCAACAAATCCAGATTGAAAATTGACAGTCGGCGAAGACAGATGCGAGACTGAACTCAATGACGCCAATTGCCAACGGACCGTGATTGTCAACCACGCCAGAGAGAATGGCGCTTTCAACAACAGCTGATGCTCTTACCATTGAGGACATGGACCGTGATGTTGGCGGGATCAGCATACGAGGGCTGGCAAGAGTAGTTTCCGGAGTCAGATGGCCTGGCGTTCTGGATGCGCAGGCGAGAAACGGTTGTCGGCCCATTCTCCGTTGTCACCTTGATTCCACCCCTCGATGAATCGTAATTGATCATTCTGTCATCGTGGTACCAGAAAACAAACACGGGGGGAGAAGTGCTCTCTGTAATGATGCACGTCAGATTGATGGTTGAACCGCTCTGAATGTAGAGATTAGGACCCTCAGGAATGTGAGCTCGAGATACTAGAAAAGAAAAAAAAAAAAAAGAAAGAAAGATTATAAGACATTGCAAACTGTTTCAAAAAGTTATTTATCAGACATTAAATGTATAGATTTCATTATGTTAGATGGAAAATGACTTGCTGATTTCCTTTTGGCTATGGTGTTGAAAATCAAAAATTTAAAATTTCATTACTGAAAATTTACAGAATATGAATTCTTGGTACATATTTAGCTTGTAACTGGCGATATGAGACAATATGACTCAGCGGTGTTCATTGACTCAGATTATATAACTTTATTTTTTCCTTGAAAACAATCATCTCAGTACCTTCAAATAGTACTTTTAGCAGTATGTTGGCAGAAGTCCAAGTTTAAACACCTGTATATGATCGAGTTATTTTTTTCAAAATTTTCTTTATTATTTATGGAGCTATTGACTCCGCATCTCTACAATTTTGATTGAAAAATATGTGACGCAACACTTAATTTCTACATATTTCGTATTGCAATCTTTTTATTGTTCGTTAACAAATTCTGAGACAAACACATTTCGACGATTCCATTTCATTAACAGGTAAGAAACGAAACAATAAATGCATTTCCGACATTCACCTTTGACCTTGAATTTCATACAATAGATACTTTTTAGTTCATTTTTTCCCCCTGCATATGAGTATTGTGCTATTTCTGACCGCATTTTATATTACTCAAAATTTCGTATTGATATGGCTAGTTCAAGTAATAAAAAAATTTTCAGGAATGGTGTGAAGAAAATTTTACTTATTAAATATTGAGACCAAGAAGTAGAAAACGAGAAGTTAAAATATTGCCAAAAATATATAATAACATATAAATATAAGCATTTTAATATAAAAAATATCGTTATTATTTTATACAAAAGTAATTACCAAATTTCGAGAACAGAAAGTCTTTATTCTACATAATTTTATGTTTATTCCCCTTACATTATATAAAAATTGCTCTGAATTATTTTACTGTGCATTAAAATCTTTTCTATTTTGTATTTCATCATCTGTAATGCTTACGTCTCATAAAACCACGAATCTTCATTGTTAAATGTAAAAAATTTCTCCTTTCATCTTTCCTCTCACCCCTTTTTTTGTCGAACTAAACCCATCCTAACGCAGGCGCAAAAGCTTGGTGGGTTTTACAATACGTTGTCAAACGGTAATATTTTTCAATTTTATTTGTTAAATTTTAATAGTTATTAACGTTAGTGTTATGTAGTAAACGTTTATATATTATCATGTAACTTTATCATATAAAATATTGTTTAGCTTTTTTTTATACTATCTTTCCAACATTTGATATATACATGTAGTATTTTTAATATTAATTTTTTAATATTTTTGGTAATTACATGATTTTCAGAATATGTTGCATTTTCAAAATAAATTGAAAGCCTTTTTAGACAAAGTTTTTTATAAAAGGCATGGGGTAATTTTGACTCCATGTCTCTGACAGGAGGACGAAATTTATGTCCCCAGTTGTGGGTTAATGTACTGAAACGAACAATGTCTTTGAATGAAAAATTTGAATAAAGATACCGTCTCAGTTAAATTCATCATCCATTCGTTGTTGTAAACAACGAGGCCTATAACAAAATATATCCCAGATATATCTTCAGATCGGCGTTTTATTATGAATAATTCGTTTATTTTTCGCTTACTTAAATCTGTATTATTAATTAATGTATGTTCCATTATACAGACTAGTAGATCCGTAAAAAAGTATTATATGATTTATAAACGGATAAAGTTGTTGAAGCTTATATTAATTACTCTAATTTTCTAATCTTGCGTGACCTTATTTTCTAAGCCATTTTGATTTATGGATTTATTTAACTTAAGATAAGGTAATTTGTAATTGCAAGCTTTAAATATTAAACTGATTAACGAATGATTAGCATTCTAATGTTCGTGTTAATTTCCTCGTTATTTTAAGATCTTGGTGATTAAAGAATTTATTATTTAATTTGTAATTTCCATAATAAATTTCTGACTAAAAATTCGTAGAATTCGCTAAAGATATATTTTTGCACAGTCATTTAAATCTTTCCAGAAAAAATAGTAAATTATTTTGAAACTAGTTTTGTATAAAATCGTTAAAGAAACAAAATTTTGTACGATAAAAACATTTATTAAAATTATAAGGTATTCATTTAGTGACTACATATCAAAGACATTGGTTCTTCATGATACTCTTTTTTAGTAACTCTTGCATTTAGTCAAGTAACTTTTAAAGAATCACAAACAAATAAATTAATTAAAACCTACATTAAATTCTTAAATAAGAGTTTTAAATTGTAACAATATTTAAATTACTTTTATTAATAAAATCTGATTTTTCTGAAAATAATAGTTCATTTCCAACTATCAACTATCGTTTTCTTATTCATTATTATATACAATAAAAAAGAAAAAAATAAGTATATTTTATTTTTAGTGCATTATATAACATATAAATAAAATACTTTCAATGTACTATATATAGATATAATATATAAAGATACTATAGATTCAATATAGAATAAGTAAACTTCATTTATTATTTCTTGCATTTGTATTAAGTAATTTTTGTGTGATTATTTATTTATTCTTAAGTAAATGAATTTCAAATTGATATTTCCTGTATACAGATATTATATTAATGCATTCAAGTATTAGGTTGTTCGGAAAGTAATTTCGTTTTTTCCTGAAAAAGGATTTAATTGCATTTTTCGCACCCAATTTCATACTTAAACCGCAAAATCATTTTATGTTTTAAGAGCTGATATAGCAAGGCTTGAGTGTGAAAAAGTGCAGCTGATTCTTCGCAGTAGTTTTTGGATGGTGCCCTTTTAAATATGGAGAGCAATAAACAGCATTTTCGTCATTTCTTTCTTTTTTGCTATAAAAGGTAAAAATGCTGTTCAAGCCAGAAATAAATTAGCCAATATGTGTGGAGAAGATGTGTTAACAGTACATCAGTACCAGAACTGATTTGCAAAATTTTTCCTTCAAATGAGGAGGCCAAAAACCACCTCGATCAGTTTTTTTTTACAGCAAAAACCAAAACTTTTATGAGCATGTAATCATGTTACTACCAAAAATATGGCAAAAGGTATTAGACCAGAATGGCAATTTTATAATTTAATAAATAATTTATTCATTAAACGAAAATTTCTTTTCATTTTGACAAAAAAATACGAAATGACTTTCCGAACAACCCAATAGATTATATTAAAACCATAAATATTCATTATAATTCATTTTTACAGCCATATACACTAAATAATCATTGCACAATCACTGGATTTCAGATTCAAATTCCAAAAAATTCTAGAAATATTTTGCTTTTGCCTAAGTCATTGTCATGCTGTTCGTGAAACTGTACTTTCGATCAATCTAAAAATTTTGAGGAAATAAAACATTTTTATGACAGTTGAATTTTACTTTGCTTATTTAATTTTCCACGAAATAAATTTATGTTTTCATGATGTTTACTTATTATTATTTACAGTTTATGCATTGACAAATACATATACCAGTGCAATTAAACGTCACCATGATATATAATTACAATTTATTTTAATATTAAATGACATAATACTATCAATAATATATTGAGCATTTTCTACTTATTTCTACTATTCAGTAAATCGCAACGACAGTAATAAAATAATCGAATTTGCTGTTGATATTTCGTTAAAGAATAATTTTTGATATTATTAATCAAGAATTGAAACTGAATAGCTTCTAAAATTGTACATAAAAATCTTAGAAAAAAAGGGTGACGTGTTGTGTACAAAAATAAGTACCTAAGGCGAAAGTTCTAATAACTTGTTTCTTTAATAATCCTCATGGAATTATATTTATATTCCTTATAGAATCTAGCAAAGGGTTTTTGCATTCTTTTGAAAAAAATCTTTATGTTGTTATATTATCCGTAAAATTTCAAAGATAAGGTACACTAAAGAAAGGGAAAACATAACTTTTAAAACAAGCGAACTTTCTGACACAAATTCCAAAAACGTGTTACTCATGTCTAAAAACTTCAACGTTTATTGCAGAAAGAAAATGACAGTAAAATGCTAAAATTCTGAAGCTCAGAACAAGAAAAAATAGCGAAATTCACACGTGTATGGAACGCATCAACATAAACAGGATTCAAAGAACAATTTAAATGTCATTTACACGCTGCGTTAGTTTACGAGGTGATTACTATCCCATTATCTAGTGCAGATCTACCGTTACTTATTTACCTCGTAAATCAAACATGTGAACATCTTCTTCCAAGTAGAGCAAGATTTGCATTTCATGTCAGAAGATCCAAAGAACAGTGGCGTACAAAAGTGCATTTAAATTCCGTACGAAGGAGAAGGATAGTTTTGCATATGTAATGGAATGCTGCAAAAGTTAACTCTGTTTCTTAAACTTCTGTCAAGGTTATTTATTACAGTAATAAATCTGAGAAAATGCTCTAGTTTATGGTTAAAGATTGCGGTATGTGGAAAGGAAGGGTCTGGGCATCATTATTTCAGCTTACTTACTTTCATTCGTTGAATGTGGAAGTAGTTACTTTGGAAACAAAGTCGCACAGTTAAAATTAATTCAATTTAGTAATCTTTAATTTAGCAAAATTGGGGATTTTAGTATCATTAAACATTCAGAAGTATTTACTAGTTGCACAATCTTAAATTTCATATAAATAAAGCTTCTAAAACAAATTTAATAACGGAATGTATACTTTAAGTAACAAACTATGTATGTGCGAAATATTATAAGATTTATTTACTTCAGTAATTAAATTTTTTTTTGTCATTTTTTAAATTATAAATTAAAAGTTAAAACCGACTCGAAGTATTGTATGTTTTGAATTAGTATACTTTCTCTAATTCTAATTAAATCATAAGATTAGGAAAAACAAATAAAAATTTAAACTTTGTAAGAAGACTACTCTAACTTTTTTTTATAATTGAATATTTTAGTTTTTTATACTTTCTCGTATTCTAACTGAATCAGAAGTTCATAAAGAAAAAAAAAAATAAAATAAAAGCTTAAGCTGTATAAGTAGTTCTCTAACTCAGAAAATGTAATTAACCATTGTTTGAAGATATTGAACTTTTGTTTTTCAAAACTCACAAATTTTTTTTTAACAATTTTAGCAAGAACATCATGCTTTTAAAGTTAATTTTTAATAAAAATGAATTATAGAAACAAAAATGAATTCTAGTAAATAGAATAAATAATGGATGCTGCAAATGAATTAATAAAAAAAAATAATGTAATGGATATGATTTCATAACATGAACCAGCAATATTTCGAAGTATTTTTCAAAATGATGTGAATGCTTTTTTCAACAATGAAACTTACAAATAATCACAATAATAATGCATATAAACATGCAATAAAATGTTTTTTTCTTTTTACAATTTGTAACTGTGAAAAATTACGAAAACTACTTCTAAAACTATCAATAATATTAATACATTTTATTAAAAATTGTAAAAAATATGCATTCATAATAAGTTTTAAAAATTTCATGTAAGTTTAATAATAAGGATTAAATAACTTTGTAATATAATCTTGAATCCTGCAAAATATATTCGATGATTCCTCCAATATTTGAAATATTATTTTATAAATGTTATATTTTTAACTTTATTTTCTATTGGTTAGCAAAATAGCTATTGGTTTTCTGAAAATACATTTTTTAATTATATTTCTACAAGCGATATTATCTATTTCATTTCGTACAAATTTAAAATTTTATTCATGGAATAGAACACATTTTAGAAACATATAAAGATAAAAGAACAATTTTTTTTCAGTTTTTGTTGTTACATCTATATAATGTGTTTGTTGCTATTTATATTAATATGTTTTAACGCAAGTCTTTAATAATTAAGTGAGGGTTATATGAGCAAGAAATTTAGATCATATAAAATTTTTTTATGAAATTTAATTTTATATTATGAAAAAGGCTAGGAAGAAAAATTTGCTGTTTCTATAAATTTCAGTCAAATTATCAATAGATTCCATTAACTTCTTCAACAACGTTTTAATCCCGTTATAGGTAATTACTTTGTCTGTATAATGATAAAATCATTAAATAAAATAAACTTTAATATGCAGAGTGAAACAATATGAAAAATAATACTGGCCTGCATTTTTTCGGTTATGTAATGTTTTTTTTTTAACTTTTGATTATTGATTCCTATTTATTTTTTTATGCTGAATCTGAATATGACATTAGTTTTTTTTCATCTCATCAGGAATTTTTGCAAAACGCAGTTTTCGAAATTTGTTATTTGTTGTAAAATATCAAAACGATGAAACATATGGATAGATTTAAAACATTTTTTTAATAAAACATATTCGATTCAATTTAATTTATGGCTTGTACTTTAAAATATCATAGCCAAGCACATCAAGAGTCCTTTGGGGTGGGAGCGAAATTTTAATGAAAACTATCTCAAAATTAGGTTAAATTTCCGTTTCCTTACTTTTTATGTGAGTGGGATAGCAGAGACACGTAAAATCATTGGAAACAGAAAAATTGGCCAATACGAGTTTCATTAGAACCTGACAAAAAATATAATCCAGAAAGCTCTCATAGATAGGAATATAATTCTCCTTTCACCACTACATATCAAATTCGGATTGATGAAGCATTTTGTAAAAGCTTTATCAAAAGAAAGCAAAAGTTTCAAATACATCTGTAACAAATTTTCAGCCTTATCAACAGCAAAACTAAAAGAGGATTTCTTTATAGGTCCAGATACTAGAAAACTTTTCGAAGATAGTAATTTTGAGAAAGAGATGGAAGTTGTTGAAAAAGAAGCCTGGTTTGCTTTTAAAGAGATAGCAATGAAATTTCTTTGCAATAAGAAAGATCGGAATTCCAAATTGATCATTGAAACCCTGCTGATGAAGTATAAAATTTAGGCTGTTCCATGAGTTTAAAGGTTCATTTTCTAAATTCACATTTGGATTTCTATCCTGAGAATTTGGTTGCTGTTAGTGAAGAGATGAGCGAGAGATTCCATCAGGGTATCAAAGAAATGCGAAATCGTTATCAAGGTAGATGGAATATCTCAATGATAGCAGACTGCTGGATGCTGCACCGCGATGTACCAACAAGGGCACATGGACGGAAAAGCCACCAACACAACATGACGGGTCAAAAGAGACAACGACGCAAATAAAAGGTGGCATTTTTGCAAACATCATCATTAAGACTGGTTAAAATGAAATTTAATTAAATTTAAAGTTAAGTATATAAAATTAAGTGTATCAATATAAAATTTCATGTACCAAAATTAATTTTTACATTTAGGCTAATTTTGTGGTAGTTTTCATTAAATTTTTGCCCCCCCCCCACCTCCCTAATGGATTCTTGATATGCTTGGTTATGATATTGATAGTATAAGCCATACATTTAATAAAATTAAATACATTTTATTATAAAAAACGTTTTAAATCTGTCAATATGTTTCGTATTTTCGATGATTTGTAATATATAACGAATTTCGAAAATTGTGTTTTGCAAAAACTCCTGACGTGATAGAAAAAAAAAAAAAACTAATGTCATATTCAGATTTAGCATGAAAAAATACATAGGAATCAATAATCAAAAGTCGAAAAACATGACCCGTGCAGGCCTGTGTAATTGGCATATACGAATAATCCTTGAGTTTAGGTAGGCAATCTTCTATCGTATTGTTTTAAATAGTGGTTAAATTCTGATATATTTCAAATAGCTTATAATATCTATACCGACTTTATGGGTCCCTTCTTGATATCGATATATGTGTCTCAGTTAATTATTAAAATTTTAATGATAAAATATTTAAAATGTAATAGAATAACTAATGTCTGAAACAGCTATGAGTTCCTTATGATCCTACATTTGAAATATTGACAGATTTCATTGAATGTCTTCCCCTACAATTTAATTTCTATTCATTAATTTTTTCTAATTTGCAATCCTTTTTGTATCGCTTAGCAATGAATTCGTAACTGACATAAGAGGTTATTGCAAATTCAAAAAGCGGTTAATTTACTATAAAATATTAAGAAAACAAAACTTAAATATGATTTTCGCAAGTATTGTTTGCAGTTTAAAGTCTTACGAAACGGTACGTAAAAAAATCGATAACAACTCGTTAACTACGAAGCCAATAATCTTTTTAAAATAACAATCATCCGGAAAGAGTTTGCGCAAAGAAATCTACTCTTTTACACAACATCAATCAGCTCTTAAGAGGACATAATTTTAGACAAAGAAAAAAAAAGTGGCAAACATCAATTGTGTTTTAGAGAAGTTTGAAGATCACGTCATGGCAAGTCTCTTATTCTGTGTCATTAATAACCCATGCCTAGCAGATTACAAGAACAAAAATGTGAAAACCTGGAGGTACGACACTGGCTACCAAAAAATTTTCACCCTCGTCTGATTTATAGCAAATCGCGGATTTCCTCAGAACTTCGTGTAAAATGTCAATGTGTTGAAAAATGGCTCGGGCCTTTAACCGGCGGGCTATGAGAGATTAATAATAGACTGACACGAAGCGCAGGAACGGGCTGGAACAATGGATGTTATTAACTTATGCATCGGATGTGTACAAGAGAATGACACGACTTAGGCGCTGCAGAATGACATTGATTAAACTTTAGCGCTCCTTATTCAGAGGTAGGTAAATTGAAAGATATCTGTCCTAACTTATTGTCTTTTTTGGTTTTTAACAACATGTATGTGAATGTCAATTCTACTTAAGCGAAATCTAAATGAGATTAAACGTATGTTTTATAAAGGATTTTGAGATTTATCAACTATGAAGTATTTTGTTAAGAGATTTTTTACGTAGTTTTCTGTAGAAATCTCATATAAAACTATTTTTGGTAATTTAAATTTTTTTTGAACTCATAAGAATATATTATTACTTTTGTATATGTGGAAATTTGTGTACAATTTCTCAAAATATTTTACTTCTAACAGTTATTCACATCAGTGTAATTCCATTTTTCATGAGAAATCTCTTTCATAACTATTTTTACTAACTTAATTTTTTTTAACTCCTAGAAGAATATTTTATTAATTTTGTATATACCAAACATTTTATGTATTTTCAGAAAATATTTCACTTCTAACAGTTTATTACATGAATGTAATACCATTTTACTTTAAGAATCTCTTGCTTTTCCAGTTTTCATTTCTGAACGTACAGGATTTTTTTATTGCTTTTGCATATATCTAACATTTTACGCATTTTTCCAAAATATTTCCCTTGCTAATATCTTATTACATTGATGTACACCTACTTTTATTTTATCCAAACATTTACTACGAATTGGACTGGTTATGATGATGGTGATGGATTCAACAATATTTTGCAATTTCGCTGCATATACTTTGAAAAATCATCATTTCATTTGAGCATGATTTGATATCTGGAAACAATAAAATCTAATGTTGCCCGGAGTTTTCGAAGTTTATTTGTTTAATAAACTACAAGTTATAAGCGGCTGGTAGAATAGACTGGTTTAAAGTCATCAGCTTATAGGGCAGCCAGACGGTTAAGTATGTGTTGCCTAAGTACGTGTTTGATTCACATACTTAGACTTTCTGCTTTAAATATTATCATAGAACTTTAAAGATCAAGGAGCTCTCAAGGAATTCGGCTCTGAAATAATTTAATGGGACCTCTAACTTAAAAAAAAATGTTTTAAAAAGTATTCGTAATTTACCTACTTGGTAATGAAGCAGTTGAAAAAGAAAATGATTAAGTAATTAAGAGAAAATAAAAGCCAGACAAAATAGTAAAATAATAGGAAAAGTTTAATGGAAAAAATAAGCATAGTAAAATGGAGAGAAAAAATGCGAAAAATATAATTCTGAATTAACATACAGATTAAAAAAATAAAAATGGTTTTCTCCTAACTTACAAAGATGCATACAGTAACGCAAATAATATATTTTAGTTCATTTCATTAGAATTCCGTTTTGAGGTAAAATAGATCTTTTTCTGTGTAGCATCTGTGATTGTTGTAACAGTCAGCTAGTTTTCATAAAATATTCCTATTATTAAAGTCACTAAAAGTAGTGATTATTTTGAATATATTTATTACAATAAATTATAATAAAAGAATAGTTAATTTATAAAAACAAGAAATTATGCACCTGAAATCGTGAATATATTTAAAATTATATTTAAAAAAATCCAAAAATTGTTGTAACCATACCTTGCCTCCACTACAGTTACTTGAATTTGTCCATCTAAAAATTATGGTAATTGCTCTTACAGCTTGATTCATAATACCCCAGGTCAACTCAGTAATACTTAATGGCAGACATTAATCTTTTATTACAATTACATTATCATTTCAAATCCTGGCTTTACGCTCCAATGTGGTTTGATGAAATAAAATTGAATTGTCAGTATGGTACCCAGCATTTCTACAATTGCTTCCTTTGTAAGGGAGCTTCCGGCCAATGTTATTAGTTACAAAATATTCTTGAACTATGCATTGTCTGCTCATTCTGAACACTTATTATCAACAGCTCCACATGAGTTTTGGAAACGCATCTAAGAAATTGCAGCATCAATGAGAAGAACTCAGGGAGGGGAGATGTGTTCAGGCTTTCTGAAAACAATTTTGAAACAGCCAATTATTGCGAAATGATTGATGAGTCAAAGTGTATTGTAAAAGAATCACCTCAATACGTATAAAGGGTAAGAATTCAAAGGCAATGGGCAGGGATGAACAGTTTCCAAATTAGTTTTTGGGGAATTTCCATGTCAATAAATATATCCATAATAAATTTCAATCAAGGAAAGAACTTGCAACTTTTGACAAAGCGGATAGTATTAGTTTTGCTCCTAATATCCAACATGCACTAGGTATTGTTATATATTCATGCGATATTGTGGTTTTGTTCTAATCTACTACATGTAATTCAAGGAAATTTGTTAATTAAAAAAAATAATCTTATAATTTTTGTTGATTTAAAAAAAAATAATTTTATCATTTTTGTTAATTTTTAAAAAATGAATTAAACAATACGTAAAGTCACAAAATTATTATTCTTCATTATGCTACTTAATTAATCAATAAATATATTCATTTCATTAATTTTGAAAAATAATAATACGGTAATAGCCAGTTTTTTAAGAAATACAATATTTTTTATTACTTTTACCAATCAAAATTTTTTTATTGGGGAGGAGAATCTGAATCTAAAAGAAATGATAAACTGTTTTGTGGGTTCTGCCAGTAAATATTGTGGATTTTTTTCCAAATATATTTCTTACTTTAAAACAAACGATTTATCTCCTTTTTTCTATTATGAAATGTTAAAGTGATTGGACTAAAGACTGAGTAATACAGACGAATCTACTTGTGAGTTCTAACTGGTCTATTATACATTTTCATACTTCAAAGTATTTGCAAAGAAAAAAATTAAGCATATCCTGGCTCAATATGACATATTGTACTTTTACATATAGATATTTATGAAGCAATTATATAGTATTAACTGTACAGTGACTTTGTTTTTTAGTCTTTCTTGTGAGTTTGTAATCGCTATTAAAACTAATTTAGGGAACTTAAAACACAATCTAAGCCAAAACATACTGTTAGATAAATAAATATGCTTATAAATGAAAGTATGTAGGATCTCACACCCTAAATTTTCTTCCTTCTCAAAATATTTTGATTTATACTTGATATTGACTCTTAAATAAAACAATTGTTCTGAATTAAACTATGAAACCCAAACTATATATAGAAAGAAAGGGGATATTTCCTGAAAATGATTATATATATATATATATATATATATATATTGAAAACCCTGTTGAAACATTTTGTACATCTTCTTTAAAATACGATATGATATATTTAGAAACAATTCCCATGCCAACCTGAAAAAATTATTAAATCGTTATGAATCTTATTAGCAAAAATTAGTCAGTTATATTTAGTAATTTATCTTCGATTGCAACATAACATAATGTTTGAAGGTAGTTGTAATAGCGACTATATGATCTATTTCAGCTTCTTGTAGTAATTTTATTTTTATGATTAAAACAATTATTGCACAAAACTTAAATAGCTGTTGATATAAAAATAAATTAACAATAAAAAAGAGAAGTTTTGAAATATTTAACATTTTATTTAATGACAGATTTTGATTGAATTTGAAATAAAATGTTCAAAAAGATTAAAATTTGTAATTATAATATATCACTTAAATATGCGAGACATTAATGTAAATATAAAAAGGAGAGCTTTTTCTGAACAAATTAAATTAATTCTGCTTTAGTAAGAATTCATTATTATTGCACCTTAATTTATTATATGTGCTCAAAATAAAAATAATAAATTTTTACATAACATAATGTTGTTTGAAATGTTATGTTATGCCGTGATAATGGTCACTAATATTTAACGCATATTCTCATGAACTTATTTTTTTAAAGGTCAAAGTGCATAAAATTTTAATAAATATCCAATGCAAATTTCTTGTAAAGTAATTTTTAAATTTCATTTGCTCAAATTAGCATCAATTAGCGTAATTATATTTAAAATTTCACCTTTTTTAGACTATTTGGTGATTAATTAAACTTACAATATAGTTAATTATTGTACTATAACGACTTGATATAGAATCGATATTTACTATACTCTGCCAGATATAAATACACACAATTGACTTGAAATATATTCCAACGTCGCTATAGAAGACATTTAGAGGACTTATAATAAAATATGAGTCATGCAAAGCAGGATACACTTTGAGCTATTAGCTGTGTACTCACAATAGATAATCCTATTATATAAGCACGTATGGGAGTTTGACATTTGCATCATAACAATAGATATAAATGGAATAGGTGAATTATCGCTGATGCGTGAGTTTAACATGGGTTATCTAACAACATGCTGTGAACATACATATATGCATGTACGTAGGAAGTGAATAGCTGCCCATGTGCTAGAGTTGAATTTACACTAGAATGTCCTAAAATTATACAACCTTCTCTAAAATTAGCAAGATAAAAGCAATACCAGAAAGGAATTAAAATTTAAAGATAAAAAAAAAAGGATTTATCACAATAAATTTTCAATTCAATTCTATCATGGTCAATCACTCCATGTTCGTTGACCTGACTTGCATTTGCATTAAAATAAACTTTTCATTAACCCATTTGTGTAAAATATTATTTTAAAACAAATTTAATGAAATAATTTTAAAAATTTACTTTTATTTTGCTCATTTTCTTATATTAAATTACTAATTCATTTTTATAAAGATCTTGAAATAAAGAATTCTAAAGCTCTGATCTAATTGGCACTCCAAATACAAAATGAAAGATTAATTAAATGAATCTGCTATCTTATAATTAAATATTAAAATTGTTTTACTATCTAAAAGAAACAATTCAATGAATTTCAGAGCTCTTTTACTTGATGAAGTGACAAAAAAAATTGCAATTCAATACTTTTGGAAATGATAAAAAAAATAAGGTTAAATTTAAAAAAAAGATTATTTAAAAGTCGAGGTAATTTCTTTTCGTTTATGAATATGAAACGCTGATTGGAATAATGTATATTGATTGTAGGGGAATTTGCATTTATGTTAATTTTCAATTCATCCTTACATTGTTGATATTGTAATTAAATAAAGAATATATTTTGCAATGGAATAAATAGCATACAATTTCACATCAGTTTAGAAACATCGTCATGAAAATAAAAGGAAGCTTATTTCGGAAATTCTGTATTAATTACGGATATGATATATTTTGTAATTTTAAACACAGATTGCGCTTACTAACTTATCATTTCAAAATGTAAAGCAAAAGAAAGAAAACCTTTAACATGTCACCTTAACTAATTTCAGATACATAATATTTGTAATTGTCTCCCTGTGTCGAATAACCCATTCATTTGCTCTTATTCATCGAGTTCAATTATGTGTCTAATGCATTATTTGGCATTTATTGTCACATCAACAACAAAGCTTTGATATTTAAATAAAACGAATATTCAAGCAGTTTTTTTTCAGAAGCCTTGCACTTCTTCATATCGTTTTGTTTACGCACCAATGATATGCCCCGCGAATGCATGTCAATTTGGACTATAACACACACATATGGCGACATTTATAAGACATGGTTTAAGCACTGAACTGGTCCATGGTCAATACTTTTCATTTTTAATTGCTCTAGTAAAGTGTTTATTTGATTGTAATGTTGCAACAGGGCAGTATATTTCAAGTGCATTATCCTTATCCTTATGCGGATAAAGCAAAGAAATGTGTATAACCTTTCAAATCCCGATTATAATTTAGAGTATATCTACTCCTCTTAGAGTACTATGCTCATAGGCTCTCAGAAAAATCAATGAAATAAAATAAGAAAGCAAAATTCATTAAAACAATATCAAAGAATAAGAAAAAAAGTAAACGGAGTTTTGGAAGAGTACTTTGAATATAATGAAAATATATTAACAAGCCATTCATAAAAGTAAATTTAAAAATAGGATAAATATTAAGTAAAGTACCTGATAACGAAAAAAATAATTCCATTGAATTATATTTGTGTCTGTGTATTTCTTTTGTAGGGAGTGTAAAAATATATTTAAGAAACAAAATCACAAGAAATTATTAGTAAAAATAAAAGTTGCTAGAAAATCCAAGTTTTAATTAAAATTATAGTAAATATTTTCAAAAAGTCTTTCTTTAATATATATATTATCATTCGCAAAAGTATATTTGTGTGAAATTCAGGAAGTTTCGTTAAAAAATTCGATCTTTCAGAAGTATATTATATATATATGTCCGCGTTTATTTCTCCCAGGTTGAACCGCCTTGCAAGAATCTGTTTCATTTATTAGAAAGAGCTTTATTATTATTTCCCGTGGTTACTTATTCATATTTGTAGGCACTCATGCATGTTTGTAGGAAAAATATTTTAAAGCAAGGGGGAAATCAACATGTAGTGGTAAAATAGTTCAAGTTAAAACATTTGGAAAGGTGAATTCAAGAACAATTCATTTGAAGAATATTGAAATGAATGTAATTCACTTTGTATTTTATATTTTGAACTTATTAATAAGCTGAGTTATATTTCTTAAGTATGGCTTCCATTCCAAAAAATTCAAAGCATGCTTGAGGCAATTGATCTATGATCTCATTTCAATTTAATCATTTTCTATAGAATGTCATGGGTAGTGAAATACTGACTACCTGAGAACACAGAACGTATGATTTATCTGAAAATAAGTTAGTCCAAAAATTTAAGATAAAATAGTGACAAACTATATGAAATTCAACATTATAATATTAATGATTAAATAATATATTCATAACTAATTTGTAATTTTTCTTTACTGTTTTAAAAAATAATATTTATCTTTTTTTTTATTAATCAAAATGTATTAATGAAAAATAATCAAATATTACTTTAGCACACTTAAAAAGTTCTTTAAACAAAACACATTACTTTCAGAATGCCGAAACTAAAAACTGTTTTTTTGCACAAATATACGAAATCTTTTATCTTGTATCAAATATCTCAGCGAGGGTAAAAATATATATCAGAATTTTAAATGTTTTAGGATGAAAACGTTTTGTCGACGCGTGCAACTATTACCATTTCATATATTTTTGCATTTCAAAATATATCCTTATATTTTCTTGCTTTCTTTCGCTTTAGGGAAAAGTGACGATTCGGCATATATTTTGTTATATTCCTTTTTATCTAGAATGTGTGGAATTTCTTCTTTTCTTGCATGGGGAAAAAAAGCTTCAACACGTAAAGCAAACTAACAGCCGAAACTCATATTTCGGGGTTCATCCTGTTATTTCACACTTTCCTGCCTTTTCTAGTGACATCACAAAAGCATTTTTTTTCTTTGTCCACTTCTACCTAGGAAATACCTTTTCACCCTTCCTATTCCCGAAAGGGGTCTTTCGAGTCGAGTATTTGATGTGCAGCGCCGCCTGTCGGCGTAAAGCTGAAAATATTCCTATTTGGGGCGCTATGAATAATGCCATTATAAATCAGGGCGTGACTTTGAGCGCATATAAGGGACTGGTCCATGAATATCCACTACTTCCTTTGTATTTTCTTTCCTCCCATTTCAGTAATATTTTTATCCCTTACTTTCGGACTCGTTCGATCGAAAACGAGATTTATTGATTAGTTTCTGTACTGCAGTCACGTTTGCCAATGAGAAAGCACGGCAGTTGATTTTCGGTAATCATTTTCCTCAGCGGTCGTGTAGATTCTTCCAATATTTCAATTCCGTCGTTGAAAGATGACTCTAGAAATGGAACTGACACGTGAGTAAGTGTTTCAGTGTTCAGAGTATTAAATGGAAATCAAGAGTCCACATACAAACCATGTTCTGGATTCAAACAGGGGAACGTGGGCTGGAAACTAATTGATTTGGGGGGCTTCAGGGGCAGCAATTGGAAGAATTATTCCGTTCTTAGATCATGTTTCAATCGTTGCTAATCCTTTGTGTATTGAATGAAATCTGAAATTACTTATCGTAATCTGATACATTAACATTCAAAGAGGTATAACATTTCAGGCGTTATTAATGAATATGATATGCATTTAATAATGTATCATTTTAATCAAAATAAAGATTAAAAAAGTGTATGTACATTGTTTATTAATCATTATTTTATCAAAATAAGCATAAATTAAGTTCATTTATATAGTTTTCTCAGTAATAAATTTTTATATTTTTGTAACTAAAAGAGGATATTTTTATTACATTATTAATATTCAACATTTTCAAACATCTTAACATTCAAACAATATAATAGTGCCAGAGTTTAAACCTACATTACATTACAATTTAACATTGTAAAATAGATGTAAACTCTATCGGGTTCATAAAAAAGCTAATATCACATGCTTTCTTGAAATGATTTGGCAAGGAACAGTACTTGCAAACCAAATTGAATTTACAAAGTTAACTCTCAATTAATAACTATTTTGGATGAGTTGCCATGCGTTCATCCTCATCTTAATTACTTTTATCATAAAATTAAATATGCAATGAAAGTAACAGAGTAGATAACAACTAATATTAGCACAAATAATTAATATATCTTCAGTTAAGTCATTGTATAGCTTATAAATAAGCAGGAAACTTGTGAAAATTTATGAATTCCTTGTTAACTGAGTAAAACTATCCCTATAAAATTCAAAATCTTCTTTCTTTGGCTATATTTAAGGAAATGGCTCTGCAGAAAAATCTGAACAAGTAAATATTTTATAATATTGAAATATTTATAAAATATGATTATATTTTATGATACGATACATATTTGTAAAATATGATTATTTAACAGTACTAAAATGAATGTAAGTAAGACCTAGCTTTAAGGCAAATTATAAATATAATTATATTCTAAAAGTTATTTTTTCAGAAAGCTTTGAATATACTTAGATTTATTTGATGTTGCATTAATAGAATTGGATGCAAAATCTGTTAAATATAACAAGAGGCGGATATCAGATAAGTAGGGCTCAAGGGTCATGAGTTCGATGTTGTATGGTAGTTGACGCTCTTGACATGCCCTATAAACTGGTAAGATATTGCTCGTAGTTCTAAGCACGACATAGTGCTCATGTCTAAAGGCACTTGCTGAAGAACATAGGCACGTCGATTGATACAATTGAATTAATTGGCAAATAAGCTCACAAATAATAATTTAATTTTACAAATTACATAATTTTAGGAGCATTGGACTTGAAGCATGAAACATAATCATTCACAAACTTAATAATTTAAGGTCCTATTGATTTCATTATGTATTAATGAATATTACCACGGAATTTCTTTTATGATAGTATGCACAAACGCGTATATCTCTGACTGGAGTGGCGAAGCATGTTCTAACTTAGCTTTTGTGCCAATAAATTACTCCTACAAACTAACCAACTTCTCTACTACGAGCCATAATAAATAAATAAAAATATATGCATTTTAAATAGAGTACATTTAATTCTAAATGTTAAATTAATATATACTACATTATTTGCTTTATTATATTATAACTTAACCTTAAATAACTAATTGAAATAAAAAATTAGGATATGTGATTTAAAATTGTCTCGTTTATTAATGAGATACACTTAGAGATTGTTCCATTAGATGGCACTATCTTTTACATCCATCCACCTTGATATAACGTTCCCGGAACATCATACAACAAACAAGTGTTGAAAACTTTCATTATCATTCCTTGTTATATATTCATTCGTTCTATCTTGTCATGCAAAGTTGGCTGATGTTTCACAAAACATAGATGACAAAAAAAAAAGGAATGTCGATAGCGTCATCATGGTACCAAACTAGATTTTAATTATTTATTTTTGACAGCTAACTAATACCCGGAACACTACATGACTTGCAAACAGGATATCTGCGTCTCTAGTTGAATTCGAAATTCATGATTCCTCACGTTCCTAAAAAATGACGCGCCTCTCCTCTTATAGACAGAGAACAAAACAAAGTAATATCCTGGATACATGAGAAGGCATTTGTTTCCCTTTTTCAAAATGAATATTTAATCACCTTCTTCGAGTCCGGCAGAAATAGAATAGCGTGTTTATTCAACTTGAAAGGCGGATTATCCTGCGAACGTACTTAAAGTGTTGACAGATGAGAAGTGCAGCAAAGCTCGTCTGTATGCAAATGATTTCTTGATGAATACGAGCACGGAAATAGATAAAAAGTCATCCAACGGGAGCTCGGCTTCATTTAGATGACGCTTACCTCGAGCTCATATCCTGTCTAAAAGCACGTACACGTTAGATAGTCTTAGTGATCATTAATGCTTCTTCTCTGGAATATAAAAATCTAAGGGCCAAGTACGAAGCCCAACAAAAATGATAAGGTTATTGTAAATGTTATATATAAACTTAAAGTTTATGTTTTAAGACTTATAATGTTATTAGTTTAAAAAAAATAGAAATTGCTTTGCGTTTCATTATCGTGTATAAGTATATTTCCTATGGATATAAGCAGTTCGCATAAAATTATTTAGAAATAACTTTACTAGAGATAAATCATGTCACCGAATCTCTTTGTTTTGGTAATTTTACCTTATTTGCCGAGTAAAAATTGGAAATGTTTGCTTATAGAATGATAATTTTATCTTATAGCTAAATCCATTGAATATAAGAAAGAATAAAGCGAAATAAAATATATCTAATAAATAATGCAATTAAAAAAATATTTTTATTCACAGCCACAACAAAAGGTATTCAGATGTAAGTATTTAACATTTGCCTTAGTGCAGTCGTTAGAATTATCAATAAATAGAGTAAAGAATAGTATATTGAAAAACGAATAAAAGTTATGTTCTATTCGATGGAATTTTCTCATAACTTGATGAAAATCTACATTCCTATCAGAAATATGAAAATTTTACAAAGCGCAGTATAGTTTGATAGTTTAAGGTCAAAAACGATACAAAAATATAAGAACTAATTATGTATCAAATGTTAAAAATTCCTATTAGCCTAAATTTAACTGTTGAATAATAATACTGTCAAAATGATTAAAAATCTTTTATTTTTATTAGAAAGTGCTTAAAATGTTTTTACGAAATCGGCAAAGAAACAACTAATTGTAAGCCTACTTTTATGAATGACGTGTCATAAATATACAAGTAAAATGACTTATTAAAATACAATTTAGTTGGAAAAAATTATTTTATTCTATATTTAATAATAGTTTTTAAAAATTTCCAAAAGATTTGGGTAGTTTTAAATTTATCAAAGTCTAATGATTTTTTTTATGATTAAACTATATGAACTACATTATTTAAGTATAACAAGCAACTTAAAATGATAATATCCTCTAGTGTAACAAAGTATAGGAGTTAAATAAATTAAAGGAAAAATAATCTCATTTTTTTTAACATTTTAATTGAAACTTAAACGAAGAATATGCTTCCTCTTATGTCAGCACTATAAGTTTTATTATGAAGAAATATTCAACTTATTAAGGATATTTAAATAAATAAAGATGGAAAGAAAATTAGTTATTAATTATCTATTTCAAATTATTACAGATAACAAATAACTTAAAATCACAAAAACCTCTGATGTAAAAGCAACACAAGAGTTAAGCATACTATAGGAAAAAGATAATCCTAAAACATTTTTTAACATTTCAACTGAAATTTAAATGAAGAATATTCTTCTTCTTGAGTGTGCAGTATAAGTTTTATTCTTCTTTAAATTCCAAAGAACCCCAGCGAAAAATTTTGACAACAGAAGACATCTAATTGAAAATTTCGTTATCTCGCGAGGTTGCCCAAACTGACAAACCAAACATTCCTCCTCATCACGTTTTGCTTCACTGTCAGTCTGAAGATTGGTGGGTCTTCGATATCAGGGCCTGTGGCAAAATGAATCCGGCTTACATGAGTTCCAATCGGAAATTGCGAAGCCTCCATTTTCTAAATAAATATCATCGGTAAGAGGAATGGGAAGGATTTGAGTCCGGAGGGGTTGCACTGAGTAACTGAACTAAGATTGAAGTGGGAGTTTTGAGTTATAATATCCTCAACTGAGGGTGGGGCCGGGGTGTGATGTACGTGTCATGGGTTTTGACACTTGAGCATAGCATTTGGATGTCAAGTCAAAATAGTGAGGAATTAAAATATTGGAAATATTCTAAAGATTAATCTCAATGTTGTGATGAGAAGAATTGAGTTCTCTCTCTTTTTCCTGATTTTCTGTTTGACGTCTGAAATGAAAATCAGGAAAATTATAGGGCGTGTCTTATTTCCACATTTATAAGTTTTCAGATGCATGGGACTTACTTAGCTTGTTTTGTCTTGTTTTCAAGATATTTTATCTGGGATTTTTTCGTTCATACATAACTCTTTGAAATATTTATTCTTTGAGATTATTCGTACTTATTTTAGTAAATTTGAGGATGATAATGTTCTACCCTGATTAGAAAAAAAAATTAGTTTACAAAGAAAAAGCTAAATATATAGTTATGAGAAAATTGTGTATGTGCATATGACAATCGTAGCAAAATATTAAGATTTTTGCAAAAAAATTCCAATAAATTAATCTAAAAAAAATTTTAGGGTGCATCTTATTTTTGTACTCATAAGATTTGAAAAGTATGGCACTTATTTATTTCGTTTAATATTGGTCTTAAGATATTTTATTTGGGTTATTTTTTTCACTTCAAAATAAATTTTTGATGCATTATTCTTTGAGATTCACAATTAGTTCATTAAACGGGAAATTGATAATTTCTAAACTGACCACAAAAAGGGCCTATAAAGAAGAAACCATATGCATAGGAATTAAAAACTTGCTCACATTTACATGATAATCTTATTAATAGTTTAAGGCTTTTGTTAATTTTATTCTACTGAAAGTAATATAATTCACTCGAATAATAAATAAATAAAATCTTTGAAAAAAAAACGATTTCTTTTTATAAATGAACATATTTATGAGTTTTTAGAAATTTTTCCAGTATACTTCAGAAAATTGTTATATTATCAAAAAAGTATAATTAATACATATATTATTTTTGAAATTACGATTTCGCAAAGTAATTTTCAAAATAGAATAAAAACTCTTTTGCGAAAATGAAATTTAAAAAAAACCCGAGATTGATGTTTTAGAGGATACTGTAGGAATGATGAACTTAATTTTAAACAAAATTAAAATAATTGAAATATATTCTGTAAAAAAATGTTATCTGTCATTTAAATGCAAAGTCACATACTATATAAATAATAAATTTCAATTAAAAAAAGCATGCCTTTACAAGAGCTAGTAAGCGTAAATACGGTAAAAGTTCAAGTTTCATTGCAATTTTTTAAATCTATTCCACCATTTTTTGAGCAACAATTTTCGGAAGAAAAGAGAATGGTTTAATAAAGAATCATTAGAAGAGTAATATGCGAAGATATACGAAATTGCAATACATATAATGATATATTATGCACGCACGCATGCGCGCGCACACACACACACACAAATTTGCATCTTTTAATTGCTTATATATGCATTTTTAATTAAATGATTATTACTTACCAACAACATTGAGATTAATGCTAAGACTCATCTTGGGTTCTGTGCTGACTTGGCATTCATATACTCCTGCATCCTTCTTTTGTACATACTTGATTTCCAAGGTCCAGACCTCGGAGTTGTCCAGATGAATAGAAGTGAATCTCTGATCACTTGTATAAGTGTACTTCCCTACTGTCAAGATGTGAAGATCACGTTGGCGGACCCATGACACCTGAAAGGAAACCAAACATTCAGGAAGGGATAAACACAATAAAAAAATATATAAACGTAAATTCTGAACAAGAAATTCTTAATCCCGCAATTTTACAAGAAATTTTAATAGTTTTTTTCAAAGAATGATTTATGAACACTGTGTTTATGTGCAGAGTTTTAAATGTGTGTAATAGTGTTTTTTTATGCCAAAGATGTATATTTAAGAAGTATAGAATTCATAACATATACAGAATTAAAGGCTATATTTTAGTGTGCTCTTTGCCGAAAATAATTTTGAACCAGGTCCAAACTCTGGTCAAATTATCATCATATGGGAATTTTTATCAGTTATTTATTATTAGAATTATAATGAAAATTTTCAAAAAGTCGTTCTTAGTATATTTTTCTTCTTTATGACAGAATTTTGAGTTGATAAAATATAGTAAATTTGATTTACCAATTAACTACAACCAGTATTTACAACAGAAAGAAAAGGTGAACCATCTAATTGTTTAACATATTCAAAATGTATGAAAATCTCAAATGAGCGAATTGAACTATCCGTGGATATAGTACTAAAACTTCTGATACAATCATTTGACGGTTTCAGCTATACTATAAATTCTACCTAAAAACCCTTTATTATCTCAAAAGAAAGTTACGATCGGAATTAGTTCTGTGAAGAAAGGATTACACTTTCTTATTTTTCATAAAATTCCTTCTTATTTTGATCATTTAAGTTAATCCGTTTGTTGTCTTGTCAATGAATTGAATAAGTATAATGGAATATTAAATTTGGGAGCATAAGTATGAAATATAATGGACTAACAAGAATCAAAATTTCTCATAAAAATATAAAATATAATGAACTAACAAGAAACGAAATTTCTCATAAAAATAGGAACTAACAAGAAACAAAATTTCTTAAGGTATTTAGGATTCTTACAATAATTAAAAAAATAATAAATAAGGATTGGTTAATACCTACATATTGATATTCCTTCAAAAGTCAAGAATCTTTTGTTTAAAGGCTTATTTTCTCATAATTATTTATTGATTTGGTCAATGATTTCAAACTATTTGATAGTGTGAATTTTCGATGGCAATTCAAAAGTTAATTATTTTTACAATTTTTTACCATAGCATACCAATCATTTACACCAGAACTAAATAAACTATCCCCATGAAAATAAGCATTTTTCTTTTTTATTATTGTAGTAATGGAATCAAATTTTTGTATGATTCTATTAGGGAAATGGAAATTATCGAATCAATATTGTTGCCCACATTGCTGTAAAGAGTATATGTTCAGAGGAATTATAAATCTGTGATTGAAAATCCAAACTAAAATTCATTTTTACAAAATTTAAAGAGATTATATAATATTGAAAACATGTATTTTCCAATATTCCAAATTTTTCTCACCCATCACATCTTTAATTTGAACTAAGAATGATCTGAGTTACTTTGAATTAAATTAACTCAGGTACTTTGTGCAAACACCGGAGACTGAAAACACTCTTTACGAGAGGAAGTTGAATTATATTTCAGCTATAAGATTTCCAAAAATTGACATTAAAATGTGTACCTATATTTAACAGTTCCACCAAAATTCCGACAACAATGTCGAAAAATAAAACCTTTATCATAAATTTAAATGTGATAGATGGTTTCTCATACAGAAAAAATGAATAACAAGTTGTGCCATTAATTTTCCTGTACTTTTCATACATGCAAGTCAGGAAAAAGACAAGCGCATGAGAAAATATTGTTCTAAATAGATCTATGTGAAATAAAAGCACTATTAGTGATTGTTAGACAGGTTTCTTACAAAAATATACAATGCTAATTTTAATTTAAACAAAAATATATTATTCAAATATAATATGTATAAATCGACTTAAGGGAAGTATTCGTTCCTTAAAATATTTGCATAGATTTGCAACAATAAATGCTTAAATAATGCTCATTCATAAATTAATTTAATTCCTGTAATTTATATGTTTAATTTGTAAAGTTAATCTTTTTGAAATGATAAAATATAGTGAAATGCAATAAAGTTATTTTAAGAATCAATATACTATCACAACAAGGTTAATTTTAATGTTGTGTAAAACGAAGGTCAGTAATGCAATTTCATTTCTTTAATTTATTTTGTATGACAATTTTTAACAATTTGATATTATTTAAAGCAGTTTTGATCCCAAATAAGTGAATCTCCATAGAATTATTGTAAATAAATTAAATAGCCTCAAAATAAATATTCATGATTAATTAACAATTCATGCGAATTAATTATTTTTTAACTATGTTTCTTTTGCATTAAAACACCAAGTATAAACCCGTGTTCAATCTGTAAACTAAAGCAACTGTATGAGACTCACCTTTCAGAATTTACGTAAAAATCATTTTTGGGGTGTATTAATAGTACTTAGTTTCTAACAGATACACCCAACATTAATGATAAAGACTCTTTTAAATACCACACCCTGTTATTGGTAAAGAACTAGTTCACTCAAATTAAGAAGTTTTAATCGTTTGGTTGAATCAGATATTTCTCTACTTTGTATGAAAAAACCAAGGAGTTAATTTATAGTTTAGTTGGTGATACAACAAAATTGCGATGGAAGGATGATTAATGAAAGAATATTTATATTCAAGTTGGATAAAATGTAACTGACTTTTCCTATGAAAATGAGTATTCCACAGGGAAGAAAAATTTCAGAACACTATTGTTTCCCCAAGTTGACTCCTGCATATTCTATATATATTTCTAGAAGAAAATAGTATCAGAAATAAATATTCCAAAAACATCTAAATAGTAAATTAGGCTTTTATAAAAATAGTTAATTTATGTATAAACTTATGATTTCGACTAGGAGAGGGAAAAACTATAGTCATAATTTAAGAATGGAAAGAACAGATTCCAACGACTAACTTTTGCATAATGATGCATGAACAGAAGTTAGGATTTCAATTTGCTTATTTGGAAGACATTTTCAAAACGACTCTTCTTATTTCGAAAAAAAAAAGCTTCCCTTTTGAAAGAAACACGGATAATTAATAATATAAGTATTATTGCCAAGTGGATGTTAATGTAATTAAACGTTTCATAGAGACAAATGCTCAGAAATACAACGTACAAAAGACAAAAATTGCTTACATGTTTTGTTTTGCATATGAACGTTTCAGAGAGCATTCCTTGATTTTCCTGAGCCTTTCATGACACTTTGATTTTAAATGCAATTTAAGAAAACCTTCGAATATTAAATTTCAAGTTAATGTTGAATGTAATTTAGAATATCATTTCCTTTCTACAGAAGATGTCTTTAAAAGAAATTTAGTCTTTTTTCAAACGAAATGAATCTTAGAATACAACTAATAATAGTTAGTTAACTAGTTAATACAACTAAATTTTAAGTAAGTGCATTATTTTCTGACATATGTTCATAAATATAGCGTACGCGAGTTATATATAGCTTGTACATTTTCGTTCATTGTGCATAAGACTGTATGCTTATGAATATGGTATTTTAAGCGAGAGCAAACGGAAAAAAACATAGCTGGTGCTAAAAAAACAGCAAAAGTTAAAATATTTTGATAGCACATATTCTTAATGAGGTTTCCTGAATTTTCTTTACATGGCATTTTAGGAAGTTATTTTGATTAACATAGGATTTCAAGAGCATGTCAGCAGCATATTTCAAGCAGATACTGTTGATGTGTGAGGAAATTATACGGCTTATCGGAGTTTTGTATTTATCCAATCAGTTACAACGGTATTGTTTCTAAATATTCTTATACCACTGCGGTAGCATTCCTTCTACAAATCTATTCCAACTAAATATTCTTGAATTAATCGTTAAATAAATTTGATTTTACACAATTAAATTTTAGCATCGATTAGAGGAGAAAAATGTTTTTCAAGTGTATTGCATGGCAGTATTTCTAAGGGTGGTCGCTTGATAACATGAAAGCTGTTATATAATTTTTAAGAAGCATACTAAACTCATTGAGACTCACTCACATAAATATTCTTCTATATTAAGAAACTATTTTTAATAAAAAATGATAGCCTTACCAAACTATTTCATGAATTAAAACAAACTACTTGGACGTTACAGAATTCTTAAATAGAAGAAACGTGATTAATTTCTAAAATTTTTATTGTTTTCTTCAGTAATTACATCAGCAATACTGATACAATAACTAATTTTAATTTTTTATTGATTGTAACATAAAAAAAACATTTTTCTCATTGATTAAGCGATGGTCAATGAAGAAAGAGTATAGAAAACACAACTTCAATAATTAGGCTAATATATTCGAAAGCCAACTACAACTATCATTTAATCAAATTTGTGCTGTGCATTTTTAGAAATTTTCTGAACTAAGTAGTAATTTATGTGTTATCAAATTATTAGCAAAGCAAAAAATTTTGGGATTACAACATTATTTCTTGAAGTAATGTAAATTTCAGGTAAACTATGCAACAAAATCCTAAAAAGGAACAAAACGTGATTAATTCCTGAATTTTTATGCGCTTCTTTCAGTATATGCCTCAGCAAAAATGAACCACAACGAGTTTTAATCTCTTATTCACCGAGAAGGATTGATTGAGGCCGAGGAAGCATTTCTTCCATTGACTGGCGATGGTCAATGAAGCGAGAACATAAAAATTGCAACGCCAGCATTTAGACTGCTATGTTCGAGCTCCAACTACAAACGACGTTCATCCGTTTGTTCCTGATCCCATTAAGCTTGAACAAAGACGTCGATTGTTCAAAGCTAACGAACCTTTCTCGTCCAAAGAACGAAGGGAGACTACCGTTTTGGCTTAACTCCGCATGACCCATTAATTCTAAGAAGGATCAAAATATAAAAAAAAGGAAAAGAGAGGGAGTGCAGGATTTTTGCTCGTCTTTTCTGTCCTTTCTTCGTTTAAGATCCCTACATAGGGGCTTTTATCTATCATGCTCAGTTTGGTACACTTGGAATAGAAAATGGAGAAAACCTGAGTCTTCTAGAATGGGATCAACGTGGAAGGAAACAATAGAGAGTACGGAGTCAAAATCATAATAGAGAATATAGAAAGAAGCAGTGAAAGGGTAATGTAGGATGGATGCAAGATCTTAAGAAAGAAAGGATATTTGGAGCATAAAAATGGAGCAAATGGGGCGAAAAGTTTTATTTTTAGCTTCTTTACCCCAAAGTTTTTATTTATTCGTCGGAAATGTTACATGGTTTGTTAGCAATTCGTATTTTTTTCTTTTTCTTCCATGGTGCAGATGAATTAGCTTGTGTGAGCAAAGTGGTAATTTTCTAAAGAGATAAAAATAAGTCACGCCACGATGAAACGTCATGAAACGGTTTTTGAAAAATTTTGAAATATAAATTTTTTATTATTATTTTCTTATTTCTTTTGGTTTTAAAACTTTAAGAGGTAAGAGGATTTGAGTCACTTTAAGTTAAGGCATCGAAGTTTTCTAAAGAAATTTACTAGTAATCCTTGCTTGATGAGCTACCCACGTAAAAATTTACTTTAAATCCATTAAGAATAGTCAAAGAAAATTTAATAGTTAATCTTTATACTTTTGCATGAAGTGATTAAGCACTTAAGTATTAACTTTTTATTAATTTCTTCAACTAATGAAGTGCATCTATTAATTTAAGAAAATGGGTTCGCTTTGAAAATTTTACATTTTTAGATTATTAAACCATCGTACTTTTAAGAAATGATGGCAAATTTCCTAAGCACTAATGAAACGCTACTGATATAATTGAATTATACAATTTTAATTTTTTATGCTTAAAATCTAAACTACAAATTAAATTAATCTTCCTTTTCAATTAATTCAATTATTTTTTAATTACTTATGCTTTTATTACACCTTTTTAAAAGTAAAATTCATATTAAAAGTTTCTTTCTTTTTTTCTCCGAAATAATCACGTTTTCATTTTCTCATACTTCTTATGTTGTAATGCAATACGCTATGGATTCTTTTAGCACTAAATCAGAAATATTAAACTGCATTGAATCTGAAAATCTATAAATTAAATCTAAAGGTTTTTAAAATCTATTTCAAACATGAAATGTCTTTTTCAGACTATTTTTTTTCGTAGATATCTTAAACTAACTAAATCTTAAGTGATAAAAAGAGCTTTATAATATTCAACCTTTTTCTTGTATCTTTGAGTCTGTAAAAATTCTATTTTCCTGTTCTAATTACGAAACAAAAAGTACAGTAACATAATTGCACCAAACTATTATTGGCTATTTTTTTATAAAATATTTTTTTTTTTTAATTTTATGCAATTTTTAGCTTGAATTGGCTAGTTTGAAGGAAAACTTCTTTTTGAAACTTTTCAGAGTTCATTTGATAGAAGTTACATCATTCTTTTAAAAAGAAATTATATCAATAATTTTCTATCCATAGTATCTTTTCCCTTTGTTTTGAGAAAAAAAATCATGAAAAGATACTAGGAATGGAAGCTTTTTTTTCGGTTTTCATAACAATTAGGGTAAAAAATGAAACTTATCCTTCCTATTCATTTTTATTGTTTCTTTTTTTGTATAAAAATTTACTACTTAAAAAGGGCTTAAAATGGGATGAGGAATTTAATAACTGAAAACATAAGTAAAACATGATTTGATTTTTTTGTATAATGAACAAGGTTAAGTTAGTTTGCTTATGAGGAATTGTTTTCTTTTCGAGCAAATAAAAATGAAATAATTGCATTCCATAGAAAATTTAAAAAATATATATATACTTTGGAGATATTAGAATGTTTAAATGCGAAACATATTCTTTCGAAATCTCCATTATTTGAAATTCTTCAGATATAGTCAACCGTTTTTTATGTTGATGAAATTTGAAAGATACATATAAATGAAATAAAGTAAAATTTCTTTTCCCCATTATCAAAGCATATATTGTTCTTCCTATTGATTTTTTTAAAGTTTTGCAATATTTTTGCGAATTTTATGTTTCTATTGATCTAAGCATGATGTATCTGAAGTTAAAGCTCAATGTTTTTCATTTTATTACACCGAGTTTCATAAAATATAAGAGGGTGCTTTTTTTATAAATATTAATGAATTTTACTAAAATAATAATGCCAAAATTATATGAGATATTCATTTAAAAAACATTTCCATTAGTCATAATAACTTTTCATGCACAAATGCAGGAAGAATAGTTATCTTTCAATCTTGATATTGTTTTACAAATTTTAGTGAGAATAAGCATATAGTTGTTTGTAATAATTCTATTGTGGATATTATTTTGTGGGGTATGAATAATATAAAAAACATCATTTAGGCAATTACTGCTAATTTTTAAAACATATATTTTTTTAATATCACGATTTTCCCTCTTATAACGTATTTTATTTCAAGCTAGTTAACCTGATTAATAGTAAATATCATTCTCAATTTTTAATGATTCATGATGTATTTAATTATTGTCCTTAATGAAGTTTTTTTACTTATGAAAATATTTTAAGGACTAAAAATTGTATGGAAAGAATATCAACTAGTTAAAGGAAACATCTGAAAGTGAAAATGATGTTCATATTTCAATTGTGCTTCTATATTGGTATTCCGATCTTAATTTCTTGATATATCATTTTTAATCTTTTCAATAATGCACATAACGCAATATGTGGAGTTAAATTATGTTTTATATTAAAAGCTGCTCTTAATATATGTTAAGAATTGAAACCATTAAGAATTAAACCTTTACATTTTTCTTTTTTCACTTAATTTTTTGTAATTTTAATTTACATTATTTTTTTATGTATCAATTAGATATTTTTCATAATATTTTAATTTAATTCTGAAATATAAAGTATACATATGAATTAGAATTTCGACAAATAAATGTTTAAATATTGAGGCGCTTAAAAAAATTAGGACCAATTTTCTTAGATAATCATTTGATGCCATATTATTTCCCTACTTTGGAAACTGATGCAAACCTGAAACAAAGTATAGCAATTTACCACAAATGTGTAATTATTGACAATTTTTCGTTCACGTATCCTTTCAATGCTCTATTAACTTGCCAAAATATAAATTATTAACTCATTTGCTTAAGAGACCAACTATATTTATTGAAAACACTCGAATCTTCAAGGCGGAAACAAGAAACGAACAAGATAACCTAAATTGGCTTTACTTTGGTGAGGAAGGATCCTTTTTGGCTCCTTTCCAGACCCTAAATTCGGCGGAACAAGTTTAATCAAAGTTAATAATTGATAGTTCGATGTATAATTCAAGAGTCTTAAAAAGACAAATGAGGATTGAGACAGGGATAGAGTTACATTCCCCGCTATTGCGAACATCGATAGCTTCATTTATTCCTTGAAAGAATAAATGAAACTGCCTAAAATAAATGAATCTGACAACGCAAATGAAAAGAAAACAACTGTACTGAATAGTTATATGGAACAAATTCATGTTTCTACAGATGTATAAATTAAGAGTGAAGACGTGCTTCTGGATGATCTAAGAAATCAAATATTAGAAGAGTAATGTATATTGACTGATAATCGGTTCGAAATTTTATCTCATTATCTCAAAAATAAATATTTATCTTATTTTCATCGGTAAAATTTTAAATATAAGTATTTACGCAAGTTTAAGTAAGGAAAGTAATATTTTAATAGTGCGAAAAAATAATCGCATATCAATGGTGACACTTGGATGCAGCATTTTAACGTTATAAACTTATAAATGATAAGAGATAAAAAAAATCAGTACTAGATTGATTAGAATAGATGAATTTAATAACAAAATAAGGTGTTTAAAAATATCTATTCCAACAATAAATAATTATCAAGCCATACATCTCTACATTTCCTTTTAAAGTTTGGCTCTTGAAACCTCAATTTGAAATAGATTCATTATAAAATATAATTTTAATAACAATGAATGAGTTATATTAAATATTAAATTAATATTTCTTTATTCAAGAATAAAAATGCAATTCTTGTTAAAGATATTCTTTGATATGTTTGGTTAATTATTTGTAATAATTAAATGGTAATTTCTTTTCAACTTTTATTTTATTTAAAGCTTGATAGGGATAAATTCATTATTTTATAGTAATTCAAATATTGAAATAATATTAACAAAATGATTTATTTTGTTTAACTATAAAACAATTAAGAAGCATTCAATAAGATTAAAAGGTAAAATATCATTAAAATAATAATTGTTATTGAGGAAGGGCTTCAATAACATGTTTAATTATATTATTTGGCTTTTGCAATCTCAGTTTAAAATGGATTTATTTATAGTAAAATTTTAATAATAAAATAAATAGCTAAACTTCCATAAAATATTAAATTAATATTTCTTTATTTAAGTATAAGTTTCTATTAAAGATTCCATTTGATATGAGTTTTTAATTGATTGTAATAAATCATTGGTAACTTTTGTTTAACTTTTATTTCATTACAATCTTGATACGTGTTAAACGTAAAATTTTTAAAATATTAATTCAATTATTGACAGAATATAATAAAATGTATTGATGTCATTATTTGTTTCACGTAATTATAAAATAATTAAGAAGTATTCAATAAATTAAAAGCTAAAATATCTTTGAATAATAATTATTATTGGGAAATACTTCTAAAAAATAATAAATATCTAAAAATTGTTGAAAAATAAAATTATTTACTTTAATTACAAATGCAACTTTTATAAGTATTTTCTATTCTAATTCATGTCTGCCAACATTTATGCATATTCATTTAAATATGCCCTTTATTAATTTTCTTCATTTTCCAGAACATAGCAGTGAACTAGATTATTTTTACCACCTTTTTTTCTAAATTAATGAACATGGTCCTAGTAGTAAGTTGATTTAAACACTCAGAGTCAATTCTGTCCCCCAGCTTGCAGACAAATAGCTGCATTAGACACAAATTCTGCCTCGATAATGTATGCCATCTCCTTTCAGCTGCTTCTCTAAAAATAACAAGTGATTATGAAAAGACAAATTTCTTTCTAAGGTTTATCGATTTTGGAACAATTAAAAACTCAAAAGAGGCTTAATTCTTTTTCATCACGAAAACCAAATTTTTCACCTGCGGACTCATTACACGGGCATTCATAAATCACGTGGTCAGGACGTTCCCAGGCAGACTTTGGTTATTTACTTTTTTCATTTGTTCCAGCTTAGCGAGGGAGGGACGTAAAAGTTTTGAGAAGAACAAACAAACTGGGAGGGGGAGATACACAAACTAAAACTAAGACAAACAGAGAATAGGACTCAAATGTATATGAAAAAAAGCCACACCACTTTTCCCGCGCATTTGTTTCTCCGTGTGGCTGAATAATGACAAATGTTTTGTTTAATCTTTTCCTTATAAGAATAAAACGTAACATTGTGCTTCAGGAAGAAAAACAAAAGAGAAAAAAGAAAGAAAGAATGAGCTGTTCACCAAAGAGGTTGGATGGATCCAGATGAAGAAAGAAGAAAGGGGAAAAAAACGAAAGGAAAGAAAAAAAATCGCAGACTTCCTCTTCTTCGCAGTGATTGATGCACATTGTTAACACAACTGCAGCCTTCGTCAGCGTAATTACTTTTGTTTGCTCAAGTAGTTAGTTAACTGTTAATTTCAGTTAGCGGAGAAAGCTTTAAGATTCGGCGGGGCACTTAAGACCTGCGCTAGAAAAAATCCCGGATAAGATTAAAGATGAGATAAAGAAGAGACTGCAATCGTAGTGTATAATCTGCAACGTTAAAACGGAAGAAGGAGGAGGAGAAAGGTAAATTAAGAAAACTTGCCAAGGATAGATGTTGCTGAATGTCCGAGATAATTACGTTCGCCAATAGCGCAAGATGAACGTTTGAACAGGTAATTGTTTCGTAAGTGTGTGCCTTCAGTGTGTACTTAGACTGTTTTAATCAATGTTCTTTGCTCTTATTTTTAAATTGATTTCATTCGTCTATCATTGGGTGGAAAGGATGGGGCTAATAATGAGGGAGACTTGGAATTTTTAATCGAAGTGCCTTTCCCTTAGAACTAGAATATTATTGGAAATATTTACTTGCGTATATCTTCAATTTGTGTTAAGGTGCTTGAAGCACTGCAATTTGTTCCTTTTATAAATAAATTGCATACATCTACTATGGATCCACAACTTATAGAAAATCTCTGGGCAAATAAATGCTTAAGATTATTTTCTTTCAGAACAAATTTATAAAAATGCTCTTATGAGCATTTTTCTATCATACAGTCAGTGAAACGTGTATAGAAGAAATATTTCATGATTATTAAACTAATAATTATCTTGCAGTTAAAGAGAATCAGAATACAAGAATGCAGACAATGGGAATTTAAATTGACTGTATTCAATAATCAAACTTATAATAATAATTTTTAATGAAAATTTTTTCATCAGCACTTGACCATTCTTAAATATGTATATGGATTCAGTTTGAGAATCGAATTCTTTAATCGGTATGTCCTGATTCTAATTATAAATTGCCATTAAGGTATAATTTACTGCCGAATTGGTATAATTTAAATTAAATAATTTGAGAAGGAGCATTTAAATTATTCTTATTTTAAAAGAGTTAATGGGAAACGTTTCAAATACAAACATTTTTGCATAAAACAATTATTTAAAAGTCTGTTAATTCAGAAAGTGTTCAGACTTCTTTACTCCACGTTTAAAATTAGGTTCTTGTGAAGCCCTTTCAGGATTCTTGGATATTATTTAGATTTTTTTTTTTGTTTTTTGGATTTTTTTATCAAGTTGCACATTTATGAAATCTTAAAAAAAATAATCATCCCACCTAATTTTTTTATTCTATGAATTAAAAATGCCAATGCGCGGCTTTGTTAATGAAAAAATAAGCGAAAGAACCCTTATATAATTTGAAAAAGCCTCATCTCTTGAATTAACAAGAGCATACCCTATTCTTATTTTAGACAGTATATAAAACTTATCAATTGTTTCCTATTCTAAATTAAGACAAATATATTATAAAGTAATATAACTTAATATTTTAGGTTATTCGTAATCACAGAGCCGTCTGATTATGAATAGGGTAATATAATGGCGATAAAAATGATAAATTAATCCATGCTATGCTGTTATTGATGATTCTCATATACTTATTCGGCTTTATAGTTTGATATTTAAAAAACTCTGGATTTATATTTTAAATCCCTGGCAGGCAGAATTCAAATGTTTCTTAGCAATTGAATGGAGGTGAACGTGTTAGTAATCCATGTAGCTCCAAAGAAATGTTAGATATGAGACTATTGATAGTTTATAAAATAAATATGTTATATAATTAATAGGTTACAGGTTGGGTTAAGGTTAGGGTTATTAATAGGTTATAATTAATATGTTATAGGTTATGAAGAAAAATTGTTAATGTCAAACAATCTTCTCTATTTATATGTTTAAGAATGAAAAAAAGAATTTGAAATGTAACTAGGTAATTATTTAAATACATTGTGTGCATTCATTTAGAATTAGTTAATTGATGAATCTTCGAAATCGAATATATTTTAAAGGTGTTTAAATGAAACTTAAAATATTTATTCTTTCAAAAAATGTATTCTACAAATTACATTAAATGAGTCGAAAATTTGTTCTAAGTTCATATAGATAAGTTTCTTCTTCCGTGGCTCTTTTTATACTTGAATTGCATTGATACAACTATTTAAATGTTTTAACGACTTAATTCTACTTCTTCTGTGCTTTCAAAGCTCCAAGAAATTTACAATGTATATGATAAATATGCTACATAAAAAAGTGAAATGATAAACATACGAATATCAAAGCTCGAACATTTACTTATTGAATCCGATGTGTAGAATCAAATATGTAGCAGCAATTACTTGAGCAAACATTTATAATAAGACAGATTCTTTCAGAACTGTCCCAAATTTTGAAAAGAATGAATATAAATAAATTTATATATTCTCAGTTTACCTTTTAGCAAAAAATTGGCTTCAGGATAATACCTACTATCATTTCATCTAGTAAACTTAGAAAAATTCGATCTTATAAAATAAAAGTGTTCAAAAATTAAAAACCTCTTATCGGTTTTAAGCGGGCATTCTCTTGAAATAATGCACTGTAAAAAATGTAAACAATAAGTTTGCTATTTTTATTACAATCAACAAAAATAAATGTCTGGAGGAATTCATCAAATTATTTTCATCAATATTATTTCAGTACAGGTGCTTTGTAATTTCTTATATGAAGAAATAAATGGTATTTTTATATATAACAGAAGAAATACAGTCACATTCAGTAAAATTATAATAATTGGTTTTGAGAACACCATTTTATCATCATATTAAGTAAAAATAATATTAGTCTTTCCAATTTTTTATTTACTTTATTGATTGATCTAAATTTTATTTTGGGTACTCCATAGCCCTCTGGAGTGAAGAAGAGAAAACTAAGATTATTTTTTTGAAACTTGGACAACAAAATGACAAATTTTTTTCTGAATCAATCCGTTGAAAAATGAAAAATAGTTTCATCCATATAAAAGATAAAAAAATATTTTGATCTTAAATTTTTATTGTATTTATGTATATGTATCATTAAATTCTAAGTAAAGAATTTTTGCTTATTTTACTACCGAAAACACACAGCATGACACAATTAGAGAATCAAAATAAGCTATTACCTGAACATCCCTCTTCACTCCAGATAAGCCCTGAGTCAGGTAATTTGAAAAACGCAAATTAACTAAGTATTTCTCATTCAAAATAAAATAACATTAAAATGCATCAGAATATATCATTAATTTAAAAAAAGATATGCATTAAAGGTACTAAATATTAATGCACTAAATATTTTGACCGCACAATATTTATCAAGAATCTAAAGTAGCAGATAACTAAAGACTGCAAAATATTATTTGAAACTTCAGTTATTTATTCGTATTACTTATTTTCAATCAACCACAATTTATTTCTTCATTGCATAACGATGGCTAATTTTCGATATACTAGCTTTTCCCAGCCTATACCCAAATATTGTTCTATTATTGTTTTAAAATATGCCTCTAAAGAAAATTACATAGTATTTTAACGTAAAGAATGACTTGTAAAGGTTTTCCAAGGTGAAATTTAACAATGATATTATTCAATTTTATGATAATATCAGCTAAAATAAGAAGTTTGAAGAAATTTTCTAAACAATTGTGTGTTTTCAATTAGAAATATACTTTACGATTTAAAATTAAAATAATATTTATTACTGTTAATTATTACAATTATTTAATAATTACAATTTGTTATTTTTAAGCAATAATTACTATTTCCTTTTACTTTGGAAATATTCAAAACAGTTTTTGATATATTTAATACTAATTAATTTTATCAACTAATTTAATATATAAAACAATCTAGTAGTCAAATTTATAAAAGAAAGTTCTACTAATTAAATATATTAAAAACTTTTGCCAGTAATATTTTTTATAAATCAAGGAAGATAGCTGACTAAATACTGTGGTCTTTAAAGCAATAGGATTTTTTAATCATGACTTCGATGGTATTTTTTAGATTACCATTGGGAAAACATGAAATGTATTATTCTATTTTAAATTTAGATAAATTCTAGAAGAACTATGGAATTAATTTTGAGGCATTTATAATAGGTGAGATGTTTTATGTTATACCGTATTAGGCAACTCTGCAATCATATTCCTGTCGAGTCTCTGTCACTAGATATATTAAAAAAAATATATATTATTTTTCTGTAGATTAAACAATATAATTTTTAGCCCAGAAAATGTTGTATTAAGAACTAACAAAAAGCATTTTCAGGAAGTCTTACTTTACTAAATTCAAAGAAAGTTTCTGCTAAAAGTCATCGAGTGCTTTTGAAAACTTACGGAGAATAAACTCTGTCTATAAAAATTTGGAATTCAACATTTTAAGTATGGTTACTTCCATACAATTGACAAAGAGCTTGCTGGTCGAAGGAAAAATTTTGATGGGGAATTAGAACCATTATTTGACTAAGATTGACAAAGAGCTTGCTGGTCGAAGGAAAAATTTTGATGAGGAATTAGAACCATTATTTGACTAAGACTGTAGTCAAATGCCGAAACAGCTAGCTGAATCCTTGAATATTGGTCCCACAGATATTTTCAATACTTTAAACACTAGGTATGATTCGAAAATAAGGAAATCGGATGCGTAAATAACTGAAGACAGAAAATGTTGGACTGCTTTTTTTTGAAGTATGAATAATTGCAGAGTCACAATAATGTAATGTTTCAACACGAAAGCTCTCCACCACATATGGTTGTACCATTAAAAATACCAAGAAAGACTCAAATAAGATATTTTTCAACACCTGCCATATTCACCATATATTGTTCCATCGAATTACTTACTACTTGATCCTATTCATAGAAAACGATTTGGTGATCACCCTTTATAAGGTGAACATTTCCAGTTTTAAGCTAAAGAGTTAATATTTCGGCACATAATCTACATATTGCTAGAAGGAAGGGTGACAGTTCCCATCAGTAAACGACACTTTGAAAACTAATAAGGTATAAAATTCTAAGGCCTTGAATTTACAAAGCAATCCTCTCAAACTTAATTCAGAGATGTGGTATATAAATTAAATTTCGTAAAGATAAATTCACAACTACATCAAAGCTGTGTGGTTTCAGAAGGTATAAAATACTAAGCACATTTTACCACAACACATAAAATGCACTATATATATATATATATATATATATATTATAGAGCATTTTATGTATTCCATTAAAATAATAATACCAAATGAATAATATAATGCAGTAATTTTAATTAAAGCAGTAAATATCAATGAAAAAATTTCATGGAATAATGTGAATCAGAATCTGTTTAATTAGTCTGAGAATAACTGGCGTTTATATAGTAACGAATATCAAAATATATTGATATTGACGAAATCTTTCTATTTCAGTAAAGAAAAATGTATTCTAAGCCCTGAAAATAATTTCACTGTCAATTGATACCTAATTACCAAAACTCTGAATGCATTGTAAATTAAACTTCCAGCTTTCATATATGAATAAATATTTGGAAACTGTAGAACATACTTTTCTTTTAATAAAATAAATAGCCTCACGAAAATGCATATAAAACAGGCAAATTATTGTACTGATGTTCAACTATATTAAAAAAATAGTCTAAACCATGTAGCTGCAAAAGCTAGTTCTCAAGTTAATAAGAAAGTTCATTCAAACATAATTTCTTTCGAATAATAAGTTATGTAGATGAGCATTTGGTAATTGCAAATTCATTTTTTTTCGTATTAATTGAGGACCAAAATTAGTCAATATGCTAAGTATCATAATTTATGAATACTTCTAGGTCTCCTACAGTTTCATCTAGTAATTTATGTTATTGTCTTCCATAATTATATTTTCTTTCTGGAAGGCATTCTTTCACTACATCAGGTTATTTATAACTCCCCAATGAATAATTCGAGAAATGTTCAGATACTCAGCACCAGAACAATACAAGAGCCTCTAAGCAATAAACTTTAAACGAATATCGTGCTTTTCAATGAAAATGTTACTTAAAATTTATGATTTGGGAACGCGTAATTAAAATTTCGCCAAAAAATAGGTATTCTTTCAAAGCAGATTTATTTTAAGTGCAGCTTTTATTATTAGGCAGAAAAAGTCTTCTTCGATTAGGTCCACTGTATTTTGCTATCCATTTTGGAAATTAGCTTATTTATGGATGCTAAGCCAAAAATTTATTAAGTTTGTCCAAATCAGTATTTTGCGAAACATTAGTATTTAAAGTAAATCAAAACTATAATTAAACTTCTTGACTTCCTAAATTAAAAAAATTAGCTTACGTATTTTGGTGTTAATCGATTTGTGTTTCAGTTTTTAATTTTAACTCTAAAATTAGCATATATTATTTCTGGAAAAATGATTATAGCGTAGTTACTCCTTAGCCTAGGTTTATTCTTATAATCTATATTGTAGCTGATTATAAGAATAAGCCTAGAAAAGAATAATAAGAATTGATTACAAGAATAACCTTAATGGAATAAATAATTCTGAATCAATGAAATTTTATAAAGTTAACTAACCGAATAAAATATTTTTATTTACAATCATAGCTTTCTTCAATGGAAAAATTATTATTTTGTTGTTCTCACTTATGACACTTGTGATACACAAGAGCGCTTTTAAGCCGAGTATGTGAAGTAGTTTCTCAGTATAAAGGCTCCTTTGTACACGAGCATAAAAGACTAAATCCTACCTCATATGAAAACCTTCTCACATTCGCTTGACTGTTTCACGCATCTTATAGTCGAACACAGGGTAAAGAACAACCATATCGAAATAGGACTCGAACCCGGGTCACCCAGATCATAGGAAAAACTCGCTACTCCTAGGCCAGTGTGCCGGCAAAGGTATTATTTCACAATATAATGATGATAATATAATTATTAATTTTCTATCCATTAATTATGGCCAATGTTACATGAACTATAGTGAGGTTTTAATGGCTAATTAATGAATACTCTTAAATAAATAAATTATTGCTTGTAATCATTCTTCAGCTTAATACATATTTATATCAATTTCGCGTTGTTAGAAATAGTAAAAAAATATCTCTTAAAAATTAAGAAAAATTGTGAGCTGTAATGGAAATGCCACAAAGACACGGTTCCTCAATTTCCTTTCACTATCATATTTCTCAGCAAGTGATATTGATTTCAGCAAAATTTCGAAGTTAATATTATTTGAAGAAAGTGAATGAATATTGATTTAATGAGATGTCAAACTCCAGGAAGATATTTGAAATGGCAATAATGCTTCCTTGTCAGTACCATGTTTTAATCAATTTCAGTGAAATCGATTTAAAATCAAGATAGCAACATTAATAATTTTGGGCAAAGCAATTAATATTTGACTTATTCAAATGTCTAAGATATCCATCTCATTTGTTAGTTATTGTGTTTTCTAGAAAAAGAAGTACCTTTTATGTCTCGCCTGTATTCCTAAGCAAAGTTCGACTTACCAGTAAATTTAGCTGTATCATAGTTACATACAGACTTAAGATATAAGAACATTAAATCTTATAGAATTATTTGGAAACTATTATTTGTATTAAATTATTAATCCAAAATGAAAATACCTGTTAATATTATCTGAATAATATATTTCGCTTCATCTAAAAATCTGTAATCATTTTAGACCACTATTTTGGGAAAATATGAAGCATCTATTCACTACTTTACATAATTTTCAACCTATACTTTGATTGTAATTTTTATGACGTCGGCTGTATTTCTGTGTTCTTGATGAAATTTCATCACTTCATTTCGTGAAATGCTTTTTAATTTCAACAATTTTTCTATGAATACTATACGTGAAGTTAAAGCTAGGGTGAAATTATAAAAAAAAATATGTTTTATTTAAATTAATCATCTTAAAGAATGATTGGTATTATAAAATGGATAAAAAAATTAATGTTTTCGAAATAATTAATAATTTTAACTTCTTTTTAAAAAACACTAAATCTATAATGGATATTATTAAGAAGATAAACCTAAACAAATCGTTTAAAAATAATAAAACCTCAGTCATTCATTTTTTATGTAATCATTTATTTCATTCTTTAAAAAGGAAGACTTCATTCATTTCCTAAATATTTTCAAGAAATGAATTATGCAATATTATAATGTGAGAATTTCTTTTTTATCTTGAAAAATGCCAAATTAGCAGAAATTATCTGTGTTTGGAACAAAATCAAGGGAAATTAACCCTTAACTGTAAACGTGTGGTCTGTGAGACTGCTAGCGATGGACTTTCGCTCATCCCTATTCTGTTTTTAGCTCTATTGAATGGATTGACCCTGTAGCTTTCTGTTTCGTGATCTTCAATACACCTGCACTTTTTCAAGTGATTTCCGCAGATGGTTTTTAAAATAATTCATTTTTTTAGAGACATCACTCAGATCATTCCTCCCTCTTAGTGTCCCAGTGACAAACAAGGTATAGCAGATAGTGCGAAAACTTGGGCCTAGAAATATCATCCAGTTTACTGATTCTATTACGAAGCAATGTCCCATGCACTTTTAAATGAGGTAAAATGTGATTTTAGTGATAAGGATGATTGAACAGAAGAGTTTTTAAGGGAAGTTTGCTTTCAACTGATAATGTATTCAACTAGTGATAATGCTATTGAAATATTTATAAAATGTATTAATGTACCAAGAGATACATAATTAATAGGTTGATTTTTATAATAGTTCTTAACATTTAAATTTAAAATGCTCTAGAAAACCTTCTTATGAAAGTCACACAAGCCGTTAAAAAAGAGCCAATTTTAAACACTGTTAATTTTTTATATAATTATTGAATTTTACGTTATACTATTCTTTATATACCTTTATATACTGAAAAAAATAAATATGATTTAAAAAGTATAAAGTAATCCCCATTTACATCCTAAATTAGTTAATTTTAACTTAGTTAACTTTAACCTTTCTCCAGTTAAGGGTTAAAGAGATACCATAAATTTTATTTCATTTGGATCCTTTACAAATTTAACCAAAAAAAAAACAAACATATTACCGTTTCCGGTTTCTTTACTATCTTCAAAATTAGTTCCTTGAAATTCTACTGTACATCAGACGGAAGTCATTTCGCTGCCGTCAGTTCCTGTCTTTGCCTTGTTAATCCTTTCTGTAAGGACTTCTCAAATTTCAGAGCTTTTCCCTTTGAGAGCGATGACACGTAAGCACTTTAATAGATTGGAAGCCGAGATACGACAGAGTAGAAAATCGGATCTGTCAACCTCATGCTTTTCTCATATCAGTGACTTCTGTTCTATGATCCGAAGTTGAGGAACAAAGACGTCGAACTAATTCTTTATCTTTGTATAATTCACAACTTTTATTGTCTAACTCCAAAAATGTCTCCTCATATTTGAAATGCTGGAGACTAAATGTGACAGTGTCAGCGTAATGCATTTATGCAAGATGACATCGATTTCTCATAACTAAATATGCATTAAATCAATGCTGCCACTCAAGAAAAGTTTTGCGATTAACATTTTCTGTGTATAGTTATAATTTATTTTGCTCTATGAAACATATCTCTCATTTAAAGATTTATATAACTTTGAAAATATTTAAACTTAATGACTTATTAAATAGCTTATTTTTAATTTCATATTTATTGGATCAGACTTACATTACAAAATATTTTTGAAATCAAATTTTAAATCACAAGCACAGAAACATTATAAAGTGGAATAAATAAAAAATTAAAGAAAAATCACAAAGAATACAGAATTTATTTTTCTATATTATTCTTTGTTACTTTTATTACAAACAAAATTATAATTTAATTACCAATCAGGTATTATATTATTAAAAGAAGTATAATATCGTTGTCGGTTTCCAGTCATAGGGGTAGAGGGCTGCCTTCTCACTGATCTGGGCTTCCCGGATGCTAGTCTTGGTTCTAACATGGGTGTTCTTCACCCTCTGTTCCATCTATCAGATGTTTGAAGGAGACCCCTTGTAAAAAGAGGTTGTGGAAAACGAATGTGTGTTGTCTTTATACGAGCTATGAGGCATACTTCTGCTGTTCGGTAAATGCCATAATCTGTTAACAAATACTTAGCAGACTATTCCTTTTTCAGATACTTTATAACTGCAAATTTTATTTCTGTTCAAATATTATTTAAAGTAAAAGCAAGCGAATTTTCTCTTTGATAAACATATTTTATTAATATTATTTTGTATAATAACTGATGATTAATTGTAAATCTTTTTTAATCTGGCTTTTATAATGTGAAGTGAAGAGAATAAAAGAAACCGATGGAATTCTAACCGCTTGGAGTCTTGTTTTGACTTTTTAAGTATATAAGATGCTATGCAAGCTCTCTCTCTCTCTCTGTATATATATATATATATATATATATATATATATATATATATATATAT
>JAPMOQ010048382.1:8562093-8609137 GCA_026543055.1 Argiope trifasciata
TATATATATATATATATATATATATATATATATATATATATATATATATATATATATATATATATATATAAAAATTTGAAGCTTAAGAAAGCGGTTAGTTTTCTAGAAAGCATGCTACAACTGCCCAACTGCCCTTGGATGTTCAGAATCTTCACCCTCAGAAACTACTGCACCTTCTCCCCAATTCCTTTCCCGCTGTAACTCGGACTCGATATCATCATCATCATAATCAAATATAATATTATTAAACAAGCATTATTAAATTATTTTTTAAATAATAAAGCGAGTATTTATAATTATTAGAGAAAAATTTTAAAAGTCCTGAACTGCTTAATTTTTTTGGCAAGAAAGTAATTATATTTAAGAATAGAATATGATCACTCAGCAAAATGAATATAAATTGTTTGTGTATTAGATTCCTGATATAAAATAATCTAAAACTTCTTCACAAACGAAATTGGATTGTTTTGTTTTTTGTTAAAAATTGTGATTCAAATATCAGTTTCCCTTTGAGTTGCGATCCTTTAGTGATTTAAAGTAATCTTTTCAACATATATTATAAATGAAATACTGTGAATTCAGTCCTATTATTAGTTCAGGGAGTATTATTTTAAAATTATTATTTTGGGCAGAAAAATTTAAGTAATCGCTAAGAGGTAAAAGATATTGAAGTCAGAATTATAATGATGTTTAAAACGTTTTCAGTAATACAAAATTGTAACAAAAAACCTGAACCTATTTACCAGATTTTACGCAATTTCTACAAAACTGATAAAGGAATCCTTCTACATAAAACAAAGCTGGATTTATGTCTAAAGATAGTTTTACTTTTTACACTGTCCCTAGAAGTGTCATGATTACAAATTGATGAAAGGCAGGAACCAAATAAGAGAAATGTGATCCAGTGAGATATGACCCGTCTCATCTTTCGTATGCAATGTAACAAAATGTATGACTGTAACCAATGTCATAAATAGCAGGATTAATGTTCAGACATGAAACGGGTGACTACTTAAGCTCAGATTGTAACAAATGCATCAAGGTGGATCATAGAAACCGACATTACTCTTTTTTTTTTTTTTTTTGGTTTGGCATCCTTTTTTTCTTAAAAATAAATTGATAGGGGTAGTAAAACATTCACTTATTTAAAAGACATATTTTTCTCTAATTATATATATGTATCACTGAGTTACTTTGAAAATTTTGATTAGTTAAATTTTGATACCTTGATTTGTACTAATTACTTTTATTGATTGTTATCATGCTTAATACCTCTATTTTTATTATTAAGGCGACTACCTACCTTCGGGACATTTTTTTAAAAGGCTAATTTTAAAGCTTTGATTTGTGTTTTCTAGTTAGATAGGGAATGAAGAGAATAAATATCTATACAAAATTCTGTGACTGTCCCATATTTTAAAATTGACAAATTTCATGCATAAATTTTAGCGAAATTCAACCAAAACGGTTAACACTCTACACAAAATTCTACTACACCAATTAAATTTTTTTATACATATCGTGCAAAACATAGTTATCTTCAAAATGAACTAAAATCTAAGAAATTAATTAAAATGCAAAAATGTTATGAAAGTTTTTATGTTGCAATGTAGAAATTATTGTTAAATTTGCTGCTATTTTCTAACAAAAAAGGCTATAACTAAAAAAGTATTTACTGTATTTTAAAACTTTTAGTCCATTTATAGCAATGGCGTAAAGAACATTATCTGAAAATTTCTTTAAAAATATTAATTAACACTGGAAATAACATGTTAATGGTTTACAAATTCTATAGAAAAAACTATTGTGAGAAAAATGAGTTTAAAGTTTACATTTAATGCACACAAGTATTTTTTCTTCATAAAATAGTCTAAAATTTCCCATGTTTTTAGGTTAAACCTTCTTTTTCTTCATTTCCCATGTCTGTAATTAAAACTTCTTTTTCACCATTTCCCATGTTTGTAAGTTAAACCTTCTTTTTCTTCATGCATCGCATATTTTTTCTTTTTCTCAGCTCTGACTTTTTTTCTGAGAACTATTGCAAGTGGCAATGAATGCCTTTTTGAACTACAAACACGTTCATAGTCAGAAAGCTTAAGTGCTTAATGACTACCGACTTTTATTTGTTTAACACCCTTTTTATATCATTGCCACCTTCATGGACAGCAACATAGAACCCGAATGACAGAATTGCTGACCAAAATGCTGTTTGGGGACTATGTTCTAGAGTATTTTCGGTGGCCTGGTGGTTAAAACCCAATTCCAGCAAAGAACCGTCGTGTAAGCGGTATGATTTTGGCCCGGGCCAAATGTTCTTCCCCTGGCGTGGTGTAGTGCAGTGAGGAGAAGGGGATACCATGTTAGATGTCACCCCGTCATCTGACCACGGTTCAAAATTAACGTGGAAAAAGTTAAATGGGATTTATTTTCAAAATAAATTATAGAAAAAATATTATTTCAGTGAAAGAATCACAAAGATATATATGACGCGAAAAGAAAATTACAATGTAAGTAAAGGCTCAAGAGAGTAAGAATGTTACTATCAATAAATTTTAAAAAATGGGTGTTCAAAAACGATGGCTGTGTACTTGCAACATTATAAAATTATTATTTGCTTTTTAAAAAGCAAAAAAAAAAAAGAAAAGTTAAAAGTGGCATTTTACAGCAACTTCCGTTCGAAGACTGAGCCTTCCGATTAATTTTCAAGTACACTGCACTGTTTTAATTTGATATATCTCTGTTTTTAGATGACATATAATGAAAAGAAAAAGTTCTTAGAAAGAAATATTTGAAGGAAAATATTTTTTGTAAAACTTTTTTTTTACCATTGCGGTAGAAAAATGCTATTTTCTAGTTAGGCAGTCACATTTAAAGGATGCAGAATCAAAATTATAAAATTTTACATTAATAATGGGTGATAGAAAAGCATTTTTATTTTGAAAATGTAAAAAACCCTTAAGTTTTTAATCATAATTATATATGTTTGAAATTGCAGTTTTTAAATTGTTTTACTAAAAATATTTGATCGATAGCCGAGATCATGAAATGATGTTATACACAAATTAAAGGGATTTCTTATTAATTGTTAATAGGTAATATAAATATGGCTTTTACCTAAAAAATAAAATTAAAAAATATTTCTATTTTTTTTAGTGAAAGAAAAATACACCAAAAAAAATTACGAAAATAAAAATATAGCGGAAATCAAATTATTTCTAAGCAGAGAGTAAACACTGTATGTGATAAATTTTGTAATTTATCCATTTTTATTTCAGTCGAATAAAGTTCAAAAAGTAAAAAAAAAAGCATTGAATTTCATATTAACTCATAGCCAGCTTGTTGAATCAAGATTTTGGAAAGAAATCTAGTTAAAACCACAAGAATAGAAACAATAAATGTGGCAATTATTTTCTGTTATGTTTTTTTTTAATTTCGTAAATATTTTTCTTACTGAAGATGGCAATTTTTTTATTTAAATATTCTGATAGCTGCATAAATTTTCATTTTTTAGCATAACCACTTTAGCAAGCTCTCATTTGTGCAGTTAGGTTTAGTTTTAATGGTATTTTAGTCAAATTTTTGCATTCCATTCTCATCTTTGAAAAGGGGTTGCTTTGAAATGAATTGTTTCAATGTAAAATAATTAATTGTTTTAATGTACTTGATTCCTTTATTCACTAAGTGTTTTGTATTTGCAATCTTCTCTCAGATTGTATCATTTATGTTAAAAGATGACAATAATTACTTTATGCAACATTTTTATTTTAGATGTTAGTTTTAACAAATATTTACAAACATTATTTGCTAACGCAATCAAAAGAAAAACAAATTTACTTTTATTTTCTTGTGCTTTCGAGTTTATGAAACTACTGTAACAATTCCAAATGAATCGTTCTCAGAAAAGTTGGTAAAACATCATTGGAATAAACAGCAATAAGTCTACATGTTCTTTTTCTCCTTTATTTCTAGCCATTGTTGAATTCAAAACATGTGTCAATGCGAGTCACAATTTCTTTTTACCTGTTGATTACTTGATTTCAATTTCATATCAACATTAAAAATAGTACATCAGCAATTAGAGCCTTCCCAAACAATAAAGATATATTGCAACTGCTCTAAGCTCAGTCATTTGAGCCATCAGAGGTTTTTTTTTTAATTTTTTGTTGTTGTTGTATTATCCAAAGTTCTGGATAATAAGAGAACCCTGAATCTAAACTTTAACTTTTGTAAATGTTCTTTACATCTCTAAAAAGGATTTCTCCTATTACTGAATGAATGAACATATACACGATATTTTCCGAAACAGTTATTGATTTAAATAAATTTCATCAGATGAAAAGACGATGAAGAGCTAGAAGAAGTTGAAGATAAATATATGTATGAATTACTCATTACATATTAATCTTTAGTATGTAACAGTGGTGCATTCAGAAGTAGTTCGTAGTTCCTCACGTCGATCACTAAAATAAATCAAAATATGCACAGGAGTATGAATATATATCCTATACGGCCTATACCCTATATTTCCTTTGAAGTTAATATATATCCTATATTAACTTCAAAGGAAAATTCCCATTAAAGAATCTGCAAAATTGATCTAGATACATATTCAATAACTGAAAATAAATCATTATATTCAATTTAAGTAAAAAAAAAATGTTATGTTGAAATGAACTCTGAAACATCTTGCGAAAAGTGAGACCAGTTTATCTCTAGCAGCAATGTATCAATTAATCTAGTGGTCAATGATATTATTTAGTAATAATAGAAAGGAAGAATTTTTTAATATTTGAAAAGAATGTGTGTTGATCGAGATTTTTAATTGCTTTAACGCTTCACTATTCAAAAAAAAAGAACTAAGGTAACAGTTTATAATTTAATCAATTGCTCAACAGGATAAAATTTAATCAATCCATCCTCCCCAAAAATTATTAAATGTGAAAAGGCAAGAAAATATTATATTGTTATATTTTAAATCATTTATTTACGAAAAGTCGTCTTTCATTTGATAAAATATGATTATTATTAATCAATTATTCTAAAGTGCCGTTCTTTTATTTCATGTAATTGTTAATATTTAGTGGAATACAAAAAACGTTTAAATTATTAATGTCACATTTTATATAAGGTAAAAGGTTTATATAATGTAAGGTAAACTTGTAGGTAAAAAAGTAAAAAAATGCTTGTTATAAATAGAAAGAAAGCGAAATTAACGATTGCAGAAATAAGCTTTATTAGCAAGTTTCACGTTCAAGCTGTCTTTTATTAAAAATGTCAATAAATCGCCAAAAGGTAAAGGATGCCCTAAATAATGACCAATGACAATGCAATTAGATTATTTGCCTTGAATCTTCAGAAATTCTTTATTACAGAAAGTTAGAATCTTTCAATCTGTCTTTAAAATTGTTGATTGATTGCGTGTTTGAAATTATAATTAATATAAAAATATCTTAAAATGTTTTTCATCACTACAACAATATCAGAAAACCTGAACTTAGTTTTTCTCACTTTTAAAAAATAGAACTATAAAAAATTGGATGTATTCCAAAAATATTATATTTTATTTAACTGTATGAAAGATCACTGAATTTAATATTTTTTTCACACTTACTTTTCGTTTGAGTAATACGGAGTCTTAATGCATTTGGCTGCTATTGTCATCGATTTTAAATATTTTTTCTTAGAGATTTGAAAGAGGAAGCATTATTTTTCGTTTAAATTTTATAGAATAATGGAATCAGAAATAAACATGGAACTAGAGGCGAGTGTAAGGCCTTATGGGTCATTTGCCTCTTGCAGGTGTATAAAAAAATAAAGGAAATAAAAGATAAAACTATGTAATCATTTCAGAAGAAAGATGCAATAGAATTGGAGGGAGGATAAATGGGCCTCTCTTGTATTCTATATTTATTTTAAAGTTTCCTTCGATTTTGTCTTAATATTCGCCTTTTTATGAAATCCGGTGCAACCGAGCAATTTTCAACACGGTAAAAGAAAGAAAAAAAAAGTCAATTCCGGATGGGAATCAAATGTTTTTCTATAAATGCTAACAGCTTTCGGCAAAATAAAGATACGAAGAAAAGTATTGAAAGAAGCTAGCGAGAGTTTTAGTAAAGAGTATACTCATGATTTGAAATGTACAGAATTTTATTTCTGTTTATCTACTCATTACTTGTTGTCAACATACTTAATTTCTACTGTCAAATGATACGAGAAAATAGAATAATTGATACATATTATATATAATTACACGTCTGATAAAAATTTTTGAGTATTAATAGAGCTTTACCTAACGTTTTAATAGACGTTGAATGCATACGATATTAATAAACATCACTTTTGATGACAAATATGCTTTTAATTTAATTATTAGATGACGAAGATAGGGACATTAGTTACAAAAATGGAGGGGCTCTAAATTACAAGAATTATTGTAAAATATCCATTAAGAGCAGATACTTCAAATTCTTATTAAACATTACATCTCATATCACACAATTATATAAACACTACCGATCTAAAGCGAGACAGTCAAGAATTTTTTTCTTTGGAAAATACTCCTCAGAAAAAAAAGAGAACTCACTTCATTTGGAATTCGTCAAATGAGTCCTCTTTCTAACAACGTTCTGGACATTATTGTTTTGCTTAATAAACGATTTATTGCTTGAATAAAGATTGCGTATTTCTTCAAATGTCGTCTTTGTGTACGTTTCGATTTGTTTTGCTACCTGCTTTTCATACCATTTAGTGAAATCAAGTGTCATTATTCGATAAATACTTTGGGATTTCTCAACCTATACCCATATGATGTTTCCACACTTGTATCATACTCATTTATTTCTTTATCTTTTTAAATTAGGGATTTAAAATAATTTAGTGCATCATATTAAAAAGTAACAGGCTTAATAGCTAAAGTTTCCTACTTCAGAGGACTCTAAAATGAGTTACATTGATCCAGAGGAGAATTTGAACCACAGATAATTCAATTGATGCTCTTGACATTTATTAAATAAAAAATGCTATAGTTTTTTTTAGAAATTTAATGCAGTTACACACATAAAAACATTTAATAGGTTTGATGTATGTTAAAAATGTAAAGCTGTAGCATTGAAACTTCTTAATATGTCCTCCTTCATGCTAAACAATGTAATTTAATTACAAAACACATTTTCCACAGCTAATTGAGGAAAGTTTTACGAAATATTAAGAGCATAGAGTTGAAAGCCTTTCAAATCAGGCACAGATGCTGGTGATGGATAAACGGTGATAATATCGGGCGAAGGAAAAGGCGTGTTATTGAAAAATGCTGGCAGATCAACCATACATATGTGAAATGCTGTCTTAAAAACTTCGACGATTAATGGGAAGAGGTGCACCATTCTGCATGAAAATGATGTCCTAAAGGCATGTACTCTGCTATGTCGGAATACAAAGCTAGTAAACATATCACGGTACCAGTAATTTGTGATAAAGTAGTATTTCCATTTTAGCTATCACTTTAAACAATATGGTCCGATGATAAATGTAGATTTAAATAGACCTCATGATGTTATTTTTTAGGATTTTAGGGTTATTGCATAGCATGATAGTTACCTGGTGCACAAATTCGACAATCGTGGGTGTTAAAATGCCCATTGGGGAAAAAGTGGACTTAATCACTTCACAAAATGTTTCATATTAAGTAATGTCAATCACCATTCCAGCAAAGAATAAAAATGCAAAATTTTTACAATTCGTTTGAGCCCTCTTTCTAGGTGAATAAGTATTTTATACAGGAAACAAATGTAAAATTTGCAGTAATATTTTTTTTCTTCTGTGCAATATAGCCCATTCAATACATGGGACACAACTAACATGCTCACATTACCATAAGGCGGCTGATTGCTGATTTCAGCTACCGTGTTATCAAAATTTTTTTCTGCTAAGAAACGAGATTTATTTTTGTCTTCTATCTAAATGAACACCAAGTTATCCATTTGATCTAAATACTTGTATTATCTTGCGTAGGCAAATTGAGACCTTGGATTTCGTCATATCCACTTTATATAATTGCATTCTTTTAGAACCGCTTGTTCGGCAGAATAATTTTACAGTAGCGTGTTTTCTTCAAGCGAAGGCATAATATGTAGAGATGCTACTAATTCTAATAAAAAATGATACAAATCGACAGGTATTGTTACGTAAATGATGCTCTAAATTTTCTATAGAGGTAAATAAATATCTTTTTTTAAAGTCATCAATAGGTGAATTTTGAGACAAAATTTTTTATTTAATAAATGCCAAGAACATCAAATGAATTACATTTATTCAAATCGCATCTCATTTAGGCCACTAAAATCTCTTCGAGTAACTTCCTTATCTTAAAACTTCTTTTTTTGCTAAGTCTGTATATTTATGGGTTTGTCATTTGGTAGCAACCATAACGTAAATAAATAATGATATTTAAAATTTATAGCTGAATGAATTGTAATCTAATATACTTATATTAATGTTTAACATTAAAGCAAAATCTGTTTCATGCCGTTTGGATTCTCTTTTACTTGGTAACTTATTATTTTAAATAAAAAACAAAATTCTAGAAAAAATGCGAATGTTTTCTCATACTTAAGTCATTTTGTTATGGTCTACTAGATTTGTTTAAATTTTTTACGTCTAAATCAGAAATATAAAAAGGATATAGCCGGAAAAATGTTAAAAAATTTTTCCAAGAGCCATTTCATGGTTCAGCTAACCAATTCCTCCAGACCACAGTATTTACTATCTATCCAACTGTCAACGATCCCGTTAGTTTCTTTCTATCTGTCAGATCCTACTAAGACCAGAATCTCCAGTCCAGAGTACTGGTAACCCATTTTTAGTTTCTCTTTTTCTCTGGGGACGTTAAAAACGAGGCCACTAGGCCATTTCTCTGCTCCGTAACATCTAGTACAAAACTTCTCTAGCATTCTTAGTGCCCTGGGGGTACCTGACAGCAGACTGAATGTTAGTGGTCAAAGATTAGAGATGATTGTGCGTGCACTGAAAGTAAGATAACTTCTGCAGATGATAAGAAATGGACCAAAAGGTTTAATCTTCGCCTTCGAGGGTCTGTTCTTTTATTTCGAGAAAGGAGGGAGAGTGTCCCAGGAGATGGAGATTATTGCCATTCGATGGTATTTTTACCGAAAGTGTATTGAATTCACCGCTCTATAGACCTGCGTCTGGGATGCTCTTTTCACCACTTTAATACTTTTTTTTGCAACTGAATACGTCCAATAATGCCTGGCTTTTCTGAATTACAAGTACATTTCCAGAAGATGATTGTCCTTTGAAACAGAAGAACATTTTGAACTCAAAGAAAGAATAGTTTATTTGGCGATCTAGTCTAATTTTTATTAGAAATTTCTTGCGAAAAAGGGAAATATATTTAGCATTATTGGATATTCTGTTGATATAAAATATTTCTTTTGTCTTAATGAATTCATTCCGATCTTGCTATTCGTAATATTAAAATAAATTAGATATAATAAATTTCGCCTGGATTATGAGCAATATCTCCCTAGCACATCTCGAAAACAGTGATCATAAGTAAATTAAACTATGTATTTGTTTTAATTTTATATAAACTTTGAAAGCATTTTTTTACTTACAAAAAAGGAAATTAACATTTTATCTATATAATAAAATTAATATTTATATCTTGTTACTGCAACGTTTAGAGAATCTTATATTTGTAGAGCATTAAAAAAACTTCGAGTTAATGTAAATTAATTCTTTAAAAGAAAAATAAATCTGTACTTTTATACTTTATCTGATTTCATTTACATAAAAGGGCTCAAATTCAAAAGAAAAACAGTTTTTTAATATATTTTTAATGATTGATATCAATTCACAAGGTAGAAAATCTACATAAGAATTGTACGCACATCTACTTTCTTGATCAAATATTTCGCCTTTTTTATTTATTTAAAACTTTATATAAGGTTTAGTATAATTAGATATTTTTGATTTCAGTCTTGGTAATGGCATATTTGGAAATTTATTGAATTTTTCTAGCCATATTTCGTTAACTAGAGAAATTTCAATTTTGCTAACAATATCTAGCCATTTCTCCAGCCAAAAATATTTCTAAAGAAACAAAGAGAGGAAGATGGTTACGAAATTACCTCAGCAAGAAGTTCTTTCCTTAATAAAACTTTGTTTTATTCCTAATTTTTAGAACATGGCGAAATATTATATAGTATTTTTATGATTCTTAAAGTTATAGAAATGAATTTCTTACTAATTGAAGTTCTTTCCCATTAAAAGTTATTGCAAAAACCACTGAAAAAAAGCCAAAACAATTGAATATGCATAAAAACATTCTTGGAAAAATGATGCCAAAATGCAGTAAAAGAAATAATATACAAGAAAGATAAACGCCGATATATTCATAAAATAATTAATAAAGATTCTTTACGTCTATTTAATATAATTATTAGCAGTAATTAATGAATGAATAAGGACATATTAAAATTTTGGAGAATTCATAGTATAGAGAAAAAGGATATTATTGAATATTCTTATTTCCCTCATTCGAATGCCAAAAAAAAAAGTTATATAACTTTCATAAATATTTCGACTCAGGAGAATTGTAATTTTTTGCATAGTTTACATATTAATTAAAAACTAATTTAATTTCTGTTTTCTATTATTTAATGATATAACGAAAATATTCTTTTAATTTAAATTAAAAGAAAATTGTTATCCTTTTAATTTAAATTAATTCTCTTCATTTGTTTAAACATTACCAATTTATCTTATATAAACAAATAATCTTACCTCAATAATTTAAGTTACAAGGAAACCGTTAATTTTCTGCCAGTCTCATAAAATAATAATTCAAACTTCATTTTAACGAGAAAATATAGCGTGCTTAACAGTTATTAGATACCCTAAGCTTTTGATTCTTAAATGAAATACATTAGACTTTCTAAATTTCGATGTTTTGAAATTATGGTGAGAAATCCATAATAAAATGGATCAACGAAAATATAATAATGAATCGACTAAATATAAAAAATAAGAAAGAATTTTTTTTTGAGAATTAACAAATCAATCTTTTGTGCATTTGATATCATTTGTCAAAATTTGTGTGTATACAATTCGTTATTATCTTATGTATTAACCTTAATACAGGACAATCATGCCATTTATCATTATCCCAACTAATTTTCTAATACATAAATATTTTATTATTCATCACCGCTTCCGATTTCTAGCTTTAGAATAGGATGGTCAGAAATCCGTAATAAAATGGATTTCAATGAAAATATAATAATAAAGTGACTAAATTCACAAAAAGAAGAAAAAAAAAACTAAAGCTTTTTTTTTGCGAATTAACATATTAAACATTTGTGTATGTGAATGCATGAGATGAAAAACTGAGAGCCTCAACGCATCCTCAAAATTCTGCATAGTAAACGAAAACATGTTGACATTTATTTATCCCGCAACCCGAAAGTGGAACAGTGAAGAGTGTTCTTTCACATAAATATTGGAGGTTAGAATTCAAACGTCCCCAGGCTATGGATGGTGACTTCACTGTAAGATGAATGTGCAGCTTATATTAAGGTAGGAGAATACTTCGTTTGTTGGTGCAAATTTTGGAAAACTTGTGTACGTTTGAATTCAAAGACTCCTTAACTCATAACAGAAAACTACTCCATAAATTTCCTCGCTCCGTTAGAAATGGGAATATGCTGAGGAATACACAAGCCATAAACTTCCGAGTTGTATAAAAGGAATATTATTTTGCAAGGATATGTGTCCTAGAAATCTTGCTTTTCCTGTTCGGAAATTCTGAAGACTGTTTTTTCAGCTCCTTTGATCTTAGATGTTTTATGATTATATATATATATATATATAATCATAATTATTCTGAAATATGAATATTTTCCTCCAAATATGGTTTCTTTATGAAAAAAATTATCGCTGCAATATAGCTATTATATTTAAATCAGGTTGACAGTATAATATATTTTTGTTTTGTATGTGTGCTTTATAAACTTCAAAAAAAAAATCCCGAATTTTTGGTCATATCCTGGAAAAAAGGAGTTGTCTCAAGTACGTAAAATGTAAATTTTTATATTATTTTCTATCGATAGGAAAGTATTGTTTCAACATTTCCTTATTGATGGTTACGAGTGTAGAAAATATAAATTTACCAGCATTTTCTGCCATAGTTTAATAATAAAAGTATTTTATATTATTTAGTTATGTTTAAATCAGATAGATAATTCAATATATATTTGATTTGTTTGTGTGTTAAATAAACTAGAAAAATATTTCCCGAATTTTCGATGGTGTCCTAGAAGAAAGTATTTATCACAAGTATGTAAAATACAAATTTTTATACTATTTCCAATAGTTTGAAACACGTATTTTCAAATTCATCAAATTGTTACTGATAATACTGAATGTTAAAAATATAAATTCATCATCGTTTTCAGTCATAGTGTAATCATAATATTTTATATAAGAACAATTTTGTACAATGTTTATTTCGGCTTGATTTTATGTATCTAATCTAAACTTAATAATACTTTAATGTATTAATAATGTTTCTAACTGTTATCAAAGAAAAATACCATCAATTAAAAAATAATATATGTAATTAACATAATTTTCAAAATTCAATAAATAGGAACAATTTTTTCCATAATATAGATATGTTTGAGAAACATTTTAGCAAAAGAAAACACCTAAATTAATAATAGTATGGTTGTATGCAAGATTATGTTTAAAATGATAAGTTAAAAATAACACTGAATTGATATGGCATTTTATTATATATTAATTCTATTATCAAAATAACATTTCACACCTCTTTCTTAAAAAAAAAGATGAGTGCAAATGGAAATAATTATCTGTCTTCTATTTATTTACAGAATATTGATTACCCCATAATTAATTAAACCAGTGCAGTACTTCTTAAAATGCATTCAAATTAATTTAAAGTACATAAATCTATAAACTTGAACAACTTTTTGAGGTAATTTATTCATTACATTCACTAAAAGGTTTTTTAATATAATTTTCTGACTAAATCTTCTTTATTTTGATTAAAAGAACGATGTATTTAGCATGAAGTATTGCTTAAATGGTATTAATTATGACTGAATGCATTCATACTCATTTACTACCAAAAAAGTTCATACACACACATTTATTCCTAAACACATTCATACATGCACATCTATTACTAAACACATACAAATACACACATTCATACACACACAATTATTACTAAACACATTCATATACATTTAATATTAAATAAATCCAAATACATTTATTTTCAATTTACGTATAAAATACATTAAATATCATATAAATAAGTTCATATTTTAAAAATTCAGAAAAACCAATTTGGATTAATCATATTTATAATTTGAATTTTTACTAAAACTCACGTTTTAAAGTTCGAAAAAGACAAGTATTAAATTTTATAGAAATTTTACTACAATTCTATTGCTAATTCTAATGCTAATGCTATATGCTAAAAGAAAAAGAAAAATATTGCAAGAGTGTTTTGTACTTCAAAATTGTGTTTGGCTAAGTGTATTTAAAGCAAGCTTTATTCTAGAAAATTAAAACAAACCTTCATTGTCAGTAAATAATCAAACTTCCACAATATTTCCACATATGGCTGAAGAGATTTTGAATAGTATCCTTAATTCAATTTTAATAGCAGCTGACTGAATAGAAGCTGAGACTGTTAAATGTGGCATTGTAAGATTATTATGAATAAATAAACTAAGAAGGGTGCTTATAGGAAACATCGGGGTTTAAGCAAATGTCATTTAGGAAGCTGTGAGATAAATTAATTTCTTTGTTGAAAATGGCAATGTCGTTGTTTACATAGTTATATGGAAAAGTTTAAAGTTCTACTTGCTACACAGATATAATTAATAACTGTGAAAATTTTGTTATTAATAGATTGAATTATTCTGCCTGTAATGCTATTAAACTTGATTGACAGGAGATTTATCAGTATTTAAAACACTTAAATCAATCTGCTTTCAGTAATATTTATCAACTAAATTATTTTTAAAATTCTCTTATGGGATTCTGTAAGCAATATTATATATAACAATTTTAACATTAAGATAAATTCAAATAGAAGATAATTTAAAAGATAAGTAACATTTTGATGCATTTATTTATCTCAGATTTTATGATCTTTAAATTAATTGAACTAACAACAAATAATCAAATTATAATATGCATCTGGTGCTAAGCAAAATATATATTAATGACAGAGACCGGCGAAAAGAAATGTTTAGAATTTGACAAACCGTATTGAGAATAAGATATTTCATCAAAAATATTCAGTCTCTATTTGAATTTAATGTACAGGGTGGTTATAATTAAAGTTCTTTTTTTAAATGACCATAAAAAGAAAACTACTGGTTAGACATTATCAAATTTGGAAATAGTTTAAAGAAGGTCATGGTCATTTATTTTCCATCAAAAAAGTTCAGACACACTACCAGGGAGGAAATGGCGCTGTATGCAATATTGTTAAGCAAAATAGGACATGAAAATGTGTTTAATTGCTTCTGATCCATGTTACAAGGCCTGTTTAATGTGGCATTCACTTTTTTTCTGAAAGAATGTCTAATCCAATCTCAACAATAGTTCTCAACATATTAAGAGGAATGTTACGCAAATGTCTCTATATAGCAGCTTTCAGTTCCACCAAATTGTTTAGAGTTTTCGCCATAAAAAGTGTTTTGAGATAACACATATTGAACATGATTTGTAACACGTTTCAGAAACGATTCAACACATTTTAAGACGATGTCTTCATGTCTTAGCTTGCATAATAACATTAAATACAGCGGCATTCTCCCAGTAGTGAGGTTTTGAACTTTATTTTGAAGGAAAATAAATTCTTCTAACCTGATTTAAATTATTACCAAGTTTGATAACATTTGATCCAGTAGTTTTGTTTTTATGACTATTTCAAAGTGGAACTTCAATTATAACCATCATGTATAGTAATAACTGGAGCAGTATTTTACTAAGTATTTATTGAACTGTGTTTTTTTTAAGAAAAATGCAGGCAATCTAATTCAAAAACAGGTTCATTTCTGATGAATGCATTAATGCAATATTAAAAAAAAATAATCAGATTATAGTATGTTCTTTTCTTTCCTTTGGACTTAATCTAGTCTGTTTATTTTTGTAAACTAATTCGCAATTTAGACACGTTACTGCAAATTTGTCAAAGGCATTTACGTGGAAAAATAAACCAAGTTACATGACATCGTCTGAAAAGCTTGAAATATTCTCAAACTTTCGGACAACTTTCCGACAAAAACATATCTCCAAATTGAATGCAACAACCTAATAATATATTTGAAAGATAGCTGTGACAAAATCAGTCACAGAAATCTGTATAACAGCTAGTTCCATTTGATGAATAAATTCATAATACCACAAGAGACTGTTGAAAACAGGTAACCTAATCATTATCAGAAGAATTTCAAAAAAAAAATAATATTTTCCTGGCAACTTTGCGCCGTGCGTGACTCTTGACAGCAGCGAAACATTCTGGGAGAAAATGACGGACTTCTGAATTCTCCGGGATATTCATGTGTGGTGAGTTGCCATTTTGTGATATGCTAAATCAAGAAAATCAATAACTCATTAAAGCTCCTGAGTCCTCTTCGCAACCAACATTTTGATTCCATCGAAACTCAAGTGAATTGGAAAATTCCTGAGTTTGGAGCTGATACAAATTGTTGGGTATGCATTGTTCTGGGAATAGTTTTAAAACTTCCTCGTAAATGTCTCTCCTCTTTTTTTTTATTCTTGATGACTTTTATGAAGATAATGATGTTTTAAATTACATAAGATTGATTTTTCAGAAATTTATTGTTCGTTTTAAATTCTATGAAGTACATCTTGTATCCAAAGTTGGGACAGAATAAATGTACTTCTATATCCCCAGGGTTTCTGTGTCTGCTTAATATCAGGAATCTGAAATTTAGTTTAACTATTTTCCATTTTTCTAAAATGAAGGAAGAAGACATTTTTGAATCATTGCAACATTATTTTTTTCACTTCCAATAAAAAACAATATTAATTCTTTTGTTAAATAAAATTCAGACTGAGTTTGTACGTGGTCTGTTTTCATGATCCATCTAAAACATGTTTATTCTTGATGACTATTAAGAGGATAATGATGTTTTAAATTACATGGCGCTGATTTTTCAGAAATTTATTGTTCGTTTTATATCATGACATGAAGTAAATCTTATGTTCTAATAAGTTGAGATAGAATAAATTGACTTTTATAATACAGGATTTCTTTTGTTTTTTTTCTTAATATCACGAAACTGAATTTGAGTTAAAATATTTTCTGACATTTGTCTTTTAAAAATAAAAAAGGATGGGGATCATATCATTGGGAATCATATTTTCACAATCATCACATTATTATTTTTTGGCTTTGAATTAAGAAATCTAACAACACCTTTGTTAAATAAAATTCAGATTGAGTTAATCGAGACCCCCCCCCCTAAAACGGAGCATATTTTTTTAAAAACAATTCCCAAAGGGCTTTTTAATACCTCCTTAAGTTATGACATTCTTCTGAACCTCGTTTGAACAAAATTCTTCAACGCTGCCTTAGGTATAACACGTTTCAGGTTTCGCTCATAATTAAAAAACATAATACTAATAAAATATAAGACCTTTCAATGATGCTGGTTCAATGTATTTGCAGATTACCAGATAATTGATTATTTGCTCTTATTGAAAGGGCAAGTAATTTGACCCTACATTTTAGAAATCAATACTGCTCTCTGTGACTATAGTATTAGGTTGGTGCGTATGAAATGTCGGATTCTTAAGTGATTGTATAAAACTGCATATATTTCTTCAAAAGCTGTTTATTCAATCAAAGTATGGTCCATTCGCTTCAATACATTTCTCCCAACGAGAATTTAAAGCGTAGATGCCTGTCTTAAAAAAATTTTGGTCTTTAGAATTAATAAACTCTGATATCGAGTTTTTTAGACTGTCTTCATTTTCATAGTGTTTGCCCCTTAAAAACAGCTCTAAATGCTTGAAAAAATGAAAATCGGTCGGTGAGAGATCCGGTGAATATGGTGGATGCTGCAAAACTTCATATTCCAGTTCGTTCCAGCTTATTTCGCTCTGTCAGTGCGTGCGGTACCCACTTGTCCATCTTCTTAACCTTGCCAATCTCAGAAAGGTGTCTCAATATCGTTGTATGGTCAACTTTCATCCTGATAGCAAGTTCCCTCGTGGATACGGCTGGATCCGCTTCCACTAGAGCCTTCAGGTCATCATTCTTCACAGACGTTTTGGGTCTTCCGCGCGGCTCATTTTGCAGTGAAAAATCACCAGTCCGAAATTTTTCGAACCAACGCTGCACTTTCCGATCGTTAACCGTATTCTCCCCAAACGCTTGGTTTATGTTGCGTGCAGCTTTTGCAGCACTATTACCAAGTTTGTACTCATATAAGAAAATGACGCGAATGTCGGCAGAATTCATATCGGCAATAAACTCAAAAGAAATAACAAAAGGGAAGACCTTCGAGAAAACCTATTTTGCTGAAATGAGTCTCTGGCAATGGACAATACGACTATGAATGAGGTTATGCCAAAGACAAAAGTATAACGAAAACAGGGAGACAAACGTCCGCATGTAAAGAGAATCCGACATTTCATACGCACCAACCTAATATATGGAAACTCTTTAAATGGTTTCGATCGTATAAATTTGTTTAAATGTTCGTAATATAATTATAGCGATAATTTACAAAGATGAAATTAAAGATTTTTTTAAAAGATAGATTAAAACTACGATAAACTGTGTGATTTCAATAGTTACTGAAAATTTTGATTTTGGATGGATATTTCAACATTTACAATGATCTATAATCATCTTAAGCATTGGATGTTTTTTTTTTTGGAATATATGTATAAAGATAAAAGGAATTCTTGTATTGAAAAAAAAAATTACCAGTATATTTCGATATCCAGGAAAACAAGAAATTTCTGTTTTTCAGAAAATTGACTAGAAATCAACTCTTTTCTTTACAATTTTATCACAAGCACATAACTTCATATATTCTTTCAACTTTACATATTTTATATTCTAAAATAACCATCCGATTTCGTATCAAGTTTTCCAAACACATTTTAGGTATGGTATAACTCAAAGGAATATATTTACATAGGAATCTGCAGAAGATAAAATTTATATTCCAATCAAGATCCAAATCATGCTCCGAAAAGTCGTCGAAAGTAAATTCCATATAGACATCATTATGCAAAACCGCTTCACTGACTGAAAGAATAACATAATTTGATTCCAAAACGCACATTCTGAGAAAATTCGAAAAACGTTCTTGCAATATTAAGATTGCCTTCCATTGCAATAGTGATACCTCGTAGTACAAAGGATAAAGGTAATCCAATAAAGTCGAAAAGAATTTTATCTGTGTAAATAAGAAACCTATTTCTTTTCATACTCTCTGTTCATTCTAAGAAACTATAAACAGAGGAAGAATAGCTTGGCAAACTTCGGTGATATCTGTAAAGGTGATGATAGCTCTTGGAATTTCGCCAATAGCCATTCGTTTGCCTTCACAGGAAACGGAAAGGTACCGGAAAAAATGTAATGGTCTAAAGGAAAAGGAACAACCATTTCAATCGGAAAATACATGGATCTTCCATGTGTAGAGTTGAAATCTTGTTGATCTTAGGGTAAGGAATTGTAAAAAAACTATGATGTTCTTGGAGAAAATTGCCTTTTTTTACATTAATAGCTGTTCTTTAGAAGCTTTGTTTCTTTCTGTAGTGAAGCGTCCTTCCTAAAGCTATTAACAAAAGTAGTGATATTTTATCATTAGAAAAAATCATTAAATACCTGCAAATGGATGTCAAATGGAAAGCTTTTTTAGCTTACTTGTGCAACAAGATTATAAATAAAGGTGTTACACATACGACTTTTTGGCTAAACTTCAAAATTTTGAATAAAAAGTAATTTTTATAAGCCTTGAGTAAAACTAAAAGCATTTCAACTATCAATATCTATGCATAATATTTTAATTGTGTTTTATTCAATAAAAAGGATATAAGTTAAAATTTCGAATTTGAAACAGAGTACTTTCCTGATTCAGAAATAATGAAAAGCAGGATAATCAATCAATGTCCGAAAGACATCTTTCTCATTTCAAAAGAATGTATATTTTTATGGGAAAACATTCATAAGAAATAAAGTATATTAAAGCACTTATATTTTTAATTATTATATTAATATGTTTTCAAAGTATTATTGTTGAGTTATTTGTTTTTTATATAAATTTAATCAATCAAACACCATTACAAGGCAAAAAAATATGAAGAACAAAAAATATAGAAATCGTTATATATGTTTTAATGCACATACTTTCTAGAGCGTTCAAACATTGAAAAAATACTCAGTGTAAATATACATAATATTTAAAAAATGATGTGTTACATATTTATAATGTATTAAATATTTTCTTTCCTTGCTAAACTTTTAAATGCAAAATATTAAATTTTATTATTTTTCTTCTCATAAAAATTGCATAAAAACCATTTAACAATGAAAATTCAAAGAAAATTTCATATAGTTTAGCATCCATAATCCCATATTACAGCAATAAATAAGAGTATTAAATTGAATTAATTTGTGTAATGCAGCAAATGAATGCAAAAGAATTATTTTAAGACATTAATTAAACATGAGTTTGATAATAAAAAAGCTTATTATTGCTTGAATAAATTATAAAAGCTTACTATTAAAGCTTATTATTTGGACGTTTTTTAAAACTTAAAAGGACATCTCCTATCTGTATATAAAAGTGTAATCTAATTTTCATGCAAAAACAATATGTGTAAATTTAATATCTAATAAATGCTTTAATATAAAAATATTTTGTTGATTAACATGTCTTTCTCTGACAAATTAACAATAATTAATTCTGAAAGATTAACAATATCATATGTACCAGTACCCATGAACTGATCAGCAACGACTTACATGTTGTAAATATTTATAAAAATCAAAGTTTGAAAAAAAATGGAAAAGGCTATCTTGACTAGCAACTGTTAAGGAACATAGCTATAGAGGTTAAATAAATAAATATTATGATTTAAATAATTTTAGTTTTAAAATGGGATAGAAAATTGATGAAAATTTACTTACACTTAAATCATTTCACTCGAAATAAAAATGCCTCCCCCCTTTAGCTTTTATTTACATGAAAATAAATGGACGTAAAAAGGTCACATCACATATAATTAAATAATAAATAAAAGTTCGTTATTTAAAAGAATATTTATAATCTTCTAAAAAATTATTTTACATTATCTGAACCTTTCAGAGAGATTTACTTAAAATTCTTGAAAATGGCTTACTTTCATTTGGGAAGAAACTCTAAAAGGATAACTAGAAGTAAAAGTTATTATTTCCCGAACTTTTAATCCATTGTCATTAAGAGATTTAAGAACCTTTCTTGTTTACCACTATTTAACAACTCATTATCTGGCCTCCGAAAACTATACATTTTTTTCAGAAATTTTACAAAAAAATACTTACAATTGCAGTTTTATGAGCTCAACCGTAAATTAAAAAAAAGTCCCGAAGTTTGAGGTTAACATGATTCTTTTAAAAAAGAATTTATTTAAAAAAACTAAAAGTTAAATTTGTATCTACTTAAGTCGCAAAATTTTCATAATATATATATATATAGCCGAATTTATTTAGACTAATTGTAATGACTATCATTTTCCAAAATGTCTCAAAATGAGTTTTAAATAAAATATTTTACAATTTTTATCTTATACAAAATATTGCTCTGGGCCATTTTTTCAATTATAAATAAATACATGACAAAAAATTCAGATGATTGTCTGTAATTATTAAGACAGAATAAAAAAAGTATTTTAATAATTATAATTAACTGAAAATCAACAGACAAATGAATAGTAATCTTATTTTAATAAAGGTTAAATAATTTTCCTTAATAACAGCATATTCAATAACATATTTAGAAAAATAAAAATGAATGAAAAGTGGAGCATATCATAAAAAAATCAATTAAAGTTCATGAGAATTAATGCTGTTAGTGCACTGGAAGTGATTCTGCGTATAGTATATGCTGCAGTTGACCACAGCAAATCCTGTCGATACTGCTACGTTCAGTTGGTGGTGACTGTATGCAAAAAGAAGAGATATCTATATGCTATCGTAAGCTAGGAGAAAAAAAATATTATGAAAGGCCAGAATGTATCACAATTAATGAAAAATTATTTTTTCACTATAAAGCCCTGTTAATTAAATTCAGCTATTTGCTATGAAACTCTAAAATAATTTTTTAAAGTCTTCTTTTATCTTCGCCATCTCATCCATTACTTTTATATTTAGAGTATACCTGATGCTAAAAGAGATTTAACGATTTAAGATTTTATATATACGATAGGCATGCAAAAACGTTCCATCATTGTTTGAGGATCCTTTTCATATGCTTTATTACTAAACTCCAGCCACTAACTAAAATTTTAACTATGCCAAATTTATTTTATTACTTCACTACGTAAATGACTTTACTGTTTATGTTGCTTATGTATGTGTTAATATTTTCTCTCTCTCTTTTTTAATCCGCTTTCATGTTCATTCTTTTTCCATTTTATAGTTAAAAGTTTCTTTAAGTTTCAGCATTATAAGCTTGTTTTTCCTAAAGTTTTCTTTGCTACATATCTACATTTATACCTATATGTTCTTTCTTCATGTATACTTTAAAGTTTGTTTAAATACAGCACGCTTATCAGTACTATATATATTGTCTTAAAAGAAATAACTCGTTGTTTCCGACTAAAATCATTTGTTCGTAAGAAAAGAAACTTTGTTTTCTCAACATAAGACGCACACAAAAAAATTCTTTGTTTATTTCTGTTTATTTTTTGACTCCTATGCAATAACTTCTTGTTTCTTCTTCACATTTTGTGAGCAAGCAAGACGGAATGTTACGAAAAGAATAAAACCGTGGTTTTCAGAAACAATTTTTTTTAGAAAAAAATACCGACTCGAAGAAAATGCTTACTAAAAATAAAACAGAAAAAATTACAAATGTCATTTTCACATCGCTTTATGTCGGGTATGTATTGATCCTGGATTACCGTCAAAGCTGCTATTCCGACTTTGGAGCGGAAATGACGTCTCGGAAGGAGACAGCTTTTGTCTGGTTTATAAAAAGAACGTACGCGTAAAAAAAGAAAATCTACAATTCAACATTTTTTTAGAGTTTTGTTCTATTTATAAATAGCCTTGCTGGATCTCAAAAGTAGTTAAGATGTTGTATATATAATAAAACTGTTCAAAACCACACACACACAAACTTTTCAGTTATTTCATTAAAATTTACAGATTGACAAAATGTTCTATCGATTATTTTTAAGTATATTAAGGCATAGATATAATTTAAACACGGGCAGAAATATATTTCTGGAAAAAAATTACTCGAAATTATTTGAAATAATTAATGGTTTTAAGAAAATAATTATTGAATTTAACAGATCATCAATAAATGATTGGAAGAAAATATTTATTTTTTTTTTGTAATTTTAGCAAATATTTGATTATGTGGCAAGATTTATAAAGTTAAATGTTATTATAATTGACGAAAAGTGATATAATTGTTTATTATATATGGATTTAAGGAATGTAAAATTTAAAAAAGGCAGATTCATAATTCCTTAAATATTTTGCCTAAAGTACGAATGATTTTTAGTCGCACCGATTAGCAAATAAAAGCATAATTGGCAAAATAAAATATTAAGAGAATCAGATAATTGATAAAAAAAGACAATTTGGTTAGGGAACGAAGCAAAATTTGTTGATTTCGCATGTAATGACTATAAATCCAGTGATGTTGGAAGTTTATATTATCCATTAATTATTTTGCAAAAAAAAAACTTTTATCATTTGAAGTTACAGTAGGTCTCTGACTATTTGAATTAAATGTGATCAGACTTAATCGGTACAATAATTTATTAAGGTAATTGGAGAAATGAAGCAAAAGGCTATTTAACCTAACAAATAGTAATGCAATGATAATACTATAAAACCACTTATGCTTTCGATTTACATGTTGTATATGCTATAATTACTTATTAAGCAAATCTGTACGCATCAAAATGATAAGAATTTCCAAAGAAATACAAAGTCTCAAACGACGATGAAAATGTATTTGGTTGAAAAGCATGGAGATTTTACGTACGAGTAAGCTTCTTCTCGACTACCTTGTTCAAAATCCCTAGCCCATTCTCTTCGCCAGATTCAATGTCTCTTCCACGTCTGGTTTTGCGATTTTCTCAGAATAAACGACTACTGCGATTCTTTGTTTTATAAAGATTTCTTAATCTCCTTAATCCCTACTATCACTTATCTAAATTAACCGTTCGAATTTGATAACAATCCCTGTAAACATAGGTACCGATGTTGCAGCAATGTTTCACAGCAAACAATTTAGAACATCTTAAAACCTCTGCAGTTTTTAAACTACAGACTTATATCAAATTAATAAAGTTATGATAATGAATTCCTTTTATTCTCAAGCTTTTATTTTTTTTTAAGTTTTAATATTTTTGCAAATAAGAGTTCTAAGGTACTTTTCCATTTTAAATAATTTACGATCCCCCTGGTTTCTCCTAACGGAATGTTTTATGAAAAAAAATGTCTTTATGAACGTGTTTTCACCAAAAAAAATTCATAATTTAAACACCATTAGTTTTTTTTAATTAATGGTTTACAATTTCCAAAAATTATCCGACTCCCTATATTTTTGAGATTCTCACCTCCTAAACGTCGTTTGGGGACTCATCTTGTACGGTGATTCTTTATCCTCTAGTTGCCTACTATCACCTCTCTAAATTTTTCAGTCGAATTTGCAACATCCTGTATATGTTACTGTGAATGTTTGTAATTGGAGAATGTCGAACCTCACCATTGAATATCAACACATACCAAATATCTTAGTGAAAGACCAAATACGTCTACTGTGACTCTTTTTTATTGTATTCTTATATATTCGAAATATCACAGGTGTTTAAAACACCGATGCAAACTGAGCAGTGACAACACTCTGCAAATAAAAATTCCAGAAGTGGATAGTGGTTGTACAGATGCCCAGAGTATGTTGATGGTTGTTATTGAAATAGATTACTCTAACTTTTTATAAATTAGTAAACAAAATGGCACTCTCAGTTTATAATATGTATAGAAAAGCTACTGTCCATAGAAGATATTTATTCTGAAGAAATGTTGCTGAGCAAAGCCTCATTAACTTAGAGAAATGGAGTTCAAGTTTAAGCTCGCTGTATTTACAAAAAGAAATGTTTCACTACTAAATGCAATTGTAAAAGCAAGAAAATCTTATGCAATTCAAAGTGTTATAACAGTTTAAATTCTTCTCCTTCTTGTCGTGTCCGTGTTTTCACGGAAAGGGGGTGCAGTAGCTTCTGAGGGTAAAGACCCCTGAGCACCCAGAGGGCAGAAGTCTGACTTGTAGCTCTCACACACGACACAACTCTTTTTACGGGGCGGTTGAACTCATTCATACACTCATTTATCTATCCGCAAGTCTGAATTTAGATCCAAATCAGAGACCGACTCATCCCTGATTCAGTACCCCCAGTATCGTTTTTTTATGGGAACTTGGAAGACTTTGCAGTCTCGATGTATTTAACGTGCCCCAACTGCCATTAACCAACACGGCGGTCTTTGGCCGAGACGATGACAGAATCCGCGACCTTTCGGTTACGAGACTCACACTCTACCAACCAGGCTGCCGCGGCCCTAAATTTAAATTGTTATTACAAATATGATAATATAACGTCAATCATATAAATGCTTAATTCTATAGTTTTAAGTTAAATAGTTTAATTATTATAGTTTTTAAAGCTTTAAATAGTATAATTTTCTCCTATTTTGGCATATATAATTCATTATAGGATTTAATAATAAAGTATGATTTCTAACGTAACAAAACATTTTTTCCACATTCACCATCAGTGCATGGTGATTCTGGACTTAACCGGTGATAATCCAAATATATAAGAATGTAATAAAATATTTGGTCTTTCACCTAGGTATTGGATATATGTTGGCACGCATCAGTGATTGTCGATATTCTCTAGATTTTGGTCTTTCATACTAATATATATATGAATATATAATATCACTACACATTAAAATATCACTGTTTGATCAATCAAAATCAATTGGTTTTTTAAATTTCGCTTCTCTTTTATTCACGTAGATATTTTTATACTACTACACAAATATAATTATAAAGTATGAAATACTGCATACATTCACTTCTCAGAAAATTATTATTTTAATGTAAAATTTTAGAAATTAACCCATATAAACAAAAATCGGGCTAAACCATATAGTTTTAAGCCAGTTATTTTAGAAATATTATACCTATATTTTCTTTCTTTCTAATTTTATAAAGATTTGTTCCATCAGAAATGAAGTTTGAACTCAAATATTTGCTCTTTTCAAGGAACAATTACTTCGCAGTCTTTCAACATACGTATTAAATCTTTTTCGTTTGTGTGAGTGGCCGTTGCTAAGCAACGAAGAATTGTGAGCTTCCGCCATTTTATGAAGCATTCAAAATGACTTTAAACTGTACAGGTATCTTAAAATATTTCATTTTAAGAATATTTAATTCACAAGAGTAAATACATGATAGTATGCTTCTTTAAATATTAAAACACCTGGGTTGATAAATATTTAATCACACACTTTATGCCTTAAGAACTTTTGAATATATTAAAATTTTATACAAGAACTCATACATAGAAGATATTTATAAATACACATTAAAGAAAACTTTAAAGTTTATAGAAAAGATAATTTAAGCTGAATTTTGTAAATTCTTTAAAAGTAAACAAAGTATATCAATATTAGGTATTTTCATGACAACATTATCTACCTTTAAAACTTTCAAACGTTAGGTATTCTTACCTTTAATTAATTTACATATGTTTTAGAAATGTAGGTTTAATATAGATAATATAAAATGTATGAAATTTGCATTGATAATGTATCCATTGGAGACAGGTTTTGACAAATCACTTTCATTTAACATTTTTTCTTAATTCCTAAGCCTAATTTCTTAAATATCTTTAAGCAAAACATATTTTCTTCTTGAAAGACTTTTTAATCTATCAAATATGGCAATATATATTAATTATCACAGAAATTCGTGATCGGTAATAACTTAAAATGTGTGGGAATTAGATTAAGCAAACATAAATAATCATAAGCAATAAAAAATATCAACAGAAAACAATTTTACCAATTCAAAGATATAAGATTTATTATATTTCCAGATATATTTAAATATATAAAAATTTATTATTTAACACTAGGTGGAAGTTCATTAAAATTAATCTGCATTTAAAAATGATAAGGCACTATGGTATTTTAAATTTGTAATAAATTACCCTTAATACAACAAATGAAATTATGAATATGATTTGAACTCGATGGGATACAAATTAAATCATGCTTTATCAAATCAAAATAGTACTTGGCAAGATAACAGATCCCAATATGCCACTTAAAGCTATTACTATTTAATAGAAAAATATTTTTTTTTGCTTGATTATATCACATTTCTAAATTCAGAATCTTAACAGGCCTCAGCATTGCCAATTAGTAATAGTAATTCAATATCCACTTAAACAGACTGTTATACCTTCATGAATTCTGAGTGAAGATGAAGTAGCTTCAATTAGTTACCATCAGATGGCATTAAAAATTGGGTAATCCTGAAAAGCAAATTCGAGTGTTGCAACACACTCTAAGCAATGATAAGTAGAAATCCCACTTAAAATATTACCCAGTTTCCTCTTGCGTTTTCAAACAGGCACTTCACTCAACACTGCTCAGCTAATTTTCGAAAGCGGATAAGGGCATTTGGATTCACTTTATTAGATTAAAGTTAAGAGATATATAGATTTCTGACTGCAAGGCCTTCAATTTATTTGTTTAGTTATTAAATTGTGTCTTGTTATCATGAATGGCGGATTGCAGACATAGGATTAAATAGAATGGAGGATTATGCTCCTCTACGGATTCTTAGAATAGGATGAATAATGCTTGATTTCTAGTTGAAGAACCTTTCACAATCAATACCATTAAGCGATGGTGATGAGATACATGTAGTCATAAACTGGAGGAGATACGTTGGCTTAATTGAATTTATTTTCTTCTGCAAAATGATCAATAACTTGTAGGCTATTATCAGAGAAATATTAAGTGCAATGAAATGAAATATTGAAATACATAAAACGTACTATTCAGTTTTATTTTTGGCAATGACTCGGTAGAGTAAAAAATTAGCGCCAGAAGCATTTTTGTAAATAATTTTATTTCTATTAAAACTGGTTATTCACAGAGTTAATTGGTTTGGTAATTCACAGAGATAATAATTATTCTATTAAAATGAGTGCCATCTAAGCTCTGAGTTGGGTGTTGATTGTCAAGTATTAAGGTGCCTTTTTGAATTCATTTTGAAAAACCCAATGTTGGACTCGGAATGAGTACTATATGGATAAAATATTAAAAATAAGATGAATGAGAATGTATGAAACATAGACGAATGAAGCACTAATACTTGAATCTAGAAAGTGTTTTCATATTTAAAATTTTACTTAAGGATGCGGAGGTCCAACTGAAAAAAGTAATATACGTATGTATTTCCGAAAATGAAAAAAAAAATAGAAATTTTAAAATTTTTTATGTTCTAAATTTTTTTTATCGACATTTAACAATCTTAAGCTCATGGCCAACCATAGCTTTGTATGTTGCCATGCTGATTTTGGGCCTATAAATCAAATTTTATTCTTTTGTTACATCATTGAAAGTGCAATTCCGATATTTTAATGTTGTATCTTTCTCGGAAGGACGATTACAATAAAAATAATTTTGATTTGTCAAGAGTTTGGGCAGAATATTTGGAAGTAAAAAAACTTATCCTCCAAGATATATTAGGTTGGTGCGTATGAAATGTCGGATTCTCTTTACATGCGGACGTTTGTCTCCCTGTTTTCGTTATACTTTTGTTTTTGGCATACCTCATTCATAGTCGTATTGTTCATTGCCAGAGACTCATTTCAGCAAAATAGGTTTTCTCGAAGGTCTTCCCTTTTGTTATTTCTTTTGAGTTTATTGCCGATATGAATTCTGCCGACATTCGCGTCATTTTCTTATATGAGTACAAACTTGGTAATAGTGCTGCAAGAGCTGCACGCAACATAAACCAAGCGTTTGTGGAGAGTACGGTTAACGATCGGAAAGTGCAGCGTTGGTTCGAAAAATTTCGGACTGGCGATTTTTCACTGCAAAATGAGCCGCGCGGAAGACCCAAAACGTCTGTGAAGAATGATGACCTGAAGGCTCTAGTGGAAGCGGATCCAGCCGTATCCACGAGGGAACTTGCTATCAGGATGAAAGTTGACCATACAACGATATTGAGACACCTTTCTGAGATTGGCAAGGTTAAGAAGATGGATAAGTGGGTAACGCACGCACTGACAGAGCGAAATAAGCTGGAACGAACTGGAATATGAAGTTTTGCAGCATCCACCATATTCACCGGATCTGTCGCCGACCGATTTTCCTTTTTTCAAGCATTTAGAGCTGTTTTTAAGTCGCAAACACTATGAAAATGAAGACAGTCTAAAAAACTCGATATCAGAGTTTATTAATTCTAAAGACCAAAATTTTTTTAAGACAGGCATCTACGGTTTAAAATCTCGTTGGGAGAAGTGTATTGAAGCGAATGGAGCATACTTTGATTGAATAAACAGCTTTTGAAGAAAGATATGCAGTTTTATACAATCATTTAAGAATCCGACATTTCATACGCACCAACCTAATAATAGCTGGATTTTGAAATGTGTGACATTACCAAGAAATATATCAATGTGTTACAATTCAAATGTGATAATTAAGTATTAAAGCTATTTGGTATTTTAGTATAGTGGAAAGATAAATTTAATGAGTTTATAATTCATACAATTATCATTTTTATTTCCAAGATGTTTTGTCTTTTGTTTACTGAAAATAAAATTTTAATTCTTTCCAAATGTTGCTTAAATTTTAAGAGTGATTGAATAATAATGTCGGATTTAAATGTTTCTGTGACATTTTAATATTTTTTTACATTTACATTTCTTTTGCCAATATAAAATAAATGGCTTTGATTAATTTCTCATTTCCAAATTTATAATTTATTCAGAATAAGATCGACTTGGCAAAAAGTGAATGAATAAAAGTTACAACAAATCGAATTAAAAAAGCCCTTATATTTTTACATTCACAATTCTGTACTCTTACTCACTTAACAGAAAAATGAATTATATTATTCATATACAGTGATAAAAACAATTGAAGGGATAGACTTTTTTTGAGATTAAAATAATTAACAAAGGAAATGAAACCAAACTTGGTCAAAATGTAATCTGATACAAGATATATACTATGAGAAAACAAAAAGAGACCAGCTTGGAACTTAAATATTAAAACTGGACACTTGGGCAGCACGATAGCTGATAACTATCCTGTCAGTCAAAGAAAAGCATCTCTAATAGTGTGCATGGTCACTTCTAACAGCTACACATCGGCCTTTCATGTTGTTTACTAGGGTCCTTATCAATTCCCGTGGCAACCATATCCACTCTTATACCAAGGCACCCTTAAGCTTATGAATAGTCGTTGGAGCTGCAATTGATCAACCAAGGGCGTCCCATACCTGTTCGATGGGATTAAAGTCAGGGGAAATCGTAGAATCCTCCAATAGTTGAATATCCCCCGATTGAGGATATTCATCCACCAACTAAGCTCTATGTGGACGGACATTATCACCCATATAGAGGAAATTTGGTCCATATGCTCAGCAGGGAAGTCTCTCATAGGGTGCAAGGATCTCTTCCCTATACCGCTGCTCTATCAGAATACTACTAACGAACACATGAAGATCGGTATGTCAGTCTATGATGATGCTTATTGAGACCATCAGACTAGATCCATCAAAATGGTCCTTTTAGACCTCGTTACAGAACCGATATCGACTCCCGAGTTCTTTCCAGATAAGAATACGCCTCGAGTTGCTGCCCAGATTGAATCGCGGCTAATCACTAATGAGAACCCGCCCCTAATCATGCTCTATCCAAGTGTTCTTGGCAAAATACTGGACGGGCCTTTTTAAGGTTCACAGTCAAAGGGTAACAGACTACAGGGCGTCTGACTTACAGGTCATCTGCATTAAGTCTCTGTGTGACTGTTATTTGTGAAATGGATGTCCCTGTTGTATTATACAGGTTGGGAGACAGTACTATCTCTTTTGGTTTGAAGACTCAAATAACGATTTTCAGCAGGTGTTTTTGCCTTTATGCCACGACAAGTTCGCCGTTTCTCTGTCCTTTTCTGTGCGAACTTTTCCCTCAGAATGGACATCACATTTATCGTAAACCCGAAGTCTCTACAGCAAGTAGCCTGTGATTGGATCGCTTCGAATCTTCTATCCGCTAACTTGTGGCATCGTCTAGACTAGGCTAATAGCCATAAAACGCTGGGCAAGCAAAACAATCCAAAACACAACTATTGGACTATGTTATGAGGTTTTAAAAGGTCCTTAAATCGCTACAATTTTAAGCGAGCAAACGAATTATCTCTACACAAAGGCGAAATCACAACGCCTTTGCTTATTACATCACAGGTCCTTTCATGGCAGAATTTATCTGCAAAGAGCTTATTTATCACCTGACATATTATTTATATATGGGAGTTGCTTATTTATTTTTTTGAAAAAAAAATTTTACCCCCTTTAATTGTTTTAACCAGTATATATAACACAGTATCTAAAATTCTTATCAATATATAAAAAGAGCACCATGAATTAATTGATTCGTATTTTTAATTTATGACAACATATATTCTGTGAACTAAAAAAAGAAAATATTTGAACGAACAGCGAAGAATAAAATCTAACTCAAAGCATTGCTGTTTGTGCTTTAAGTTGGTAATCACCTTATTTTTTTACAGAAGCTCAAGTATGATACAATTAAATTGTAGCAGATGATGTGCGAAATGCATTTAATAAGAATATTTTAGTTTCTATTTAATTTATTCAACCATTAACTGGGGACATGCGGTCTATGAGACAGCTAGCGATAGACTTTCGATCATGCATATTCTATTCGTAGCTAAATTGAGTGGATTGCCCCTATAGCTTCTTGTTCCATGGCCTTCAACACACGTGTAGTTTTTCAACCGGTTTCAGCAGATGCTTTAAAAAATAACGGAGTTATTTCTGCAAGCGCGGTCTCTAAGACCTCTCCGCCCTGTTGGTTCCCAATGACAAACAAGATTTAGCTGGTAGAAACAAAACTTGAGCCTCAAAATATCATGCAATTTACTTAGCCTATTATGAAGCAATGCTCCAGACTCGTTTGACTGAAGCAGAAAGTGATTTAGTGATGAAAATAATTGTGCAGAAGATTTTTTTCGATGAAAGTTCGTTTCCAACTAATTTTGATAGTACATTGAATATTAATTCATTTTTCTAGTGATAATGTATTTTGAAAAATTTGTAAAATATTTTAATATACCAATAGAAATATATACATAATTTATAGGTTGATTTTAGTCCTAGTTTTTAACCTGTAAGTTTAAAATGCCCTCGAAAACTATGCTTTGAAAGTTACACAAGCTGATAAAAAAAATTGGTAAATTTTACACGATGTCATTTTTAAAAAAAAATATTTTTTTTATAATTGTTGAATTTTACATAATATTATTTACTGTATATCTTTATATACAGGAAAAATATATATGATTTTAAAGTACAAAGTACTAAGTTTTTTCAAGAATATTATTTACTGTAACATGTAATTTGTGAAGAAAATGTATGATCCAACGCATTTACTTCTTTCAATCATAATATATATTTTTAAAAAACTAAAACATATCTATATATCAAGAAAAATATCTGCAAAATGTATTGGTAAATTTTCATACCAATACATTCATTAGAAAATTTCATTTGAGTGCAAATTAAATGCGGTTTTAGATCACACCTCCTTAGTTGAATCCCACAATTTCATCTTCCCAGTTAAGGGAATAATGCACCCGAAATAAATTTTTTGCACGTTATTTTTAAATATCAATAAATTTTTCCAAAAGCTATATAAATTAACTACTTTCAAAATATTCAAATTTAAATAATTAATAGCAATAACGTATAATTAAAAATCATCTTTCTTACTGTACCTAACCATATATGGCTTGGAAAAATGATTATTTTTAATTATTTAATTCATTTTGGAACATTTTTCAGACGATAATAAATATTTTTTATAATTATTATTTTCCTTTAATTTAAACTTAATATAATATAATATTTAACAAACAAAGTTACATTATTTATTACCTCCGAAAAATCAAAGTGAATATTTGTTTAAGAATTCATTTAATTTTCTGCATATTGGAGAAATCTATCAAAAGTGCGTACATTTTGGAAGAAATTTTCAGAATATAAACTTTAAAACTATTCCTTTATGTTATCTCTATTGTAATAAACCAGATGTTTGATTACAATAGAGGCTAGTAAAATGGCTATTAAAATATTTTATAAGCCAGCAGAAATTTTCATAAAAAGTATAAAACTCGGAATCGTAACCTTAGAAAGGTATTTTATACTTTTATTGTCAGGGGAATAATTCGAATAAGACCCAAATCAAAGTAAATATAATGATTTAAAATCAAGGCCAATACCTGCAGCATTCAAATTTTCAGCATTTGGAGACAAAGATACTTTTCTTCTGAAAAAAGGGGCTTCAGAATTTAAATGAATCTTACGCATAGCAGACACCCTGGAAAATCATCCATCAGAATCCACCAACACCCCCTTTAAAATGACTTTCCTTTTTAAATGAACTCTTCTTCCGATGCCTCAGGATATCCCGAGAACGTCCATTTGTAGAAGGTGGAGGTACGATGCGTTCTTAATGAAGAGAGCCGCGGATGGTCGTCAATTAATCACAGCTCGGCAAAGGTTGTTATTTAAAATTGCAAGCGGAAAACGCTTTGCGAATGATACGGAGAAGTATAACGAACCCACTAATGGACAAATCCCTTCTCACCCCCTCACCCCTCAGAAAGAAAAGTACGGATCGAGTTTCGAAATGAGAACTCGGTGGAAATTACTGTAATTATCAACTCTCTTTGCGCTCTTCCAATCTTCATATGCGTAAACGAGCCAGGAGGTACGCAAGGATATCATCGTCCAACTTTAATGTTCCCACAACTAGCCCACAGTTTGTTAGCAGATTGGATGAACCAGTGGAGCACTTTTTTCTTATTATTTGAAGTTTTGGAATTTTTCTTCTTTGCGTTTTTTCCCATCAAAGATACTGTGAAAACGTAGATTTCTTTTTGTAGAATTATTATATAAATTTGAAATATGAAGAATGAATATTGGTAGAAAATGTCACGGTAGCGCAAAAAATAATAAAAAAAAACGACATCTATATATTTAACACAAGATTGTAGGGTTTCTTGCTTTCTTTTCATGAATTATCTTTTAATCTGAATTTTTTTAAAGGAATTACAGGATATTGTATCCATTTATTAAGGTTTGGATGATAAAAGGATATTAATCAAAGCATATCAAAATACAAATATTTCTCTATTTAATTGGACTTAAAATTGTACCGCTATAGCTGGAAAATAGAATATTTCTTCCATAATGCTTGCATCAAATTCCAATTTAATCCTATAACAAATGATAAAGTTTTTAAAAAATTGTAAGGATCTAAATTTGCAGTTTGATCACAGGAATTTTATTTTTTGTAAACTTTGTCTTAAACCTACTTTAATTCTGCACTATTAAGTAACTTAACGAGAAAAACGTTTTTCATTAAGCTTTTAATGCCTGCTTTTTTCTCTGATATTTTAATTTTTAAAAGTATTTATAACTATCAAAAAATAATTTTTGCTAATGAATAACAGCCCAAGATAGTGATATTTCCCTAATAACATTAAAAGTATCTCAAGATAGTATTAAGCCAATTAGGTACTTTTGGAGGACTTATCTCTCTTCAAAACACGTATGTATATACGACGTACGAATTTAAGTTTCTTTCTTGTACTTAAGATTATGTGGTACGTTTTCTCAGAAGAAAAGTGTTTTTATTGGATCTAATGGGTATTTACAAGTCTTAAATTTTTGAATCACTGAAATTCTAAATTTCAGTATTGACCAACGAAAGTGCAGCAAACTAGATTTTATTACATTTTATACATTAAGCCAATGAAAGCATTTGAATGATTTCACGATGATGGGGATGTAAATGTTGTAAATCTTCTAAAGAATGACGATTGGAAGCACGCTCTTTTGCTACAAACATATTAAGATTTCCCTCTTGACAACAATGCACCTATGCCTGTTTAAATTCCACAATGACAATAAAGATAATAGCCAAAATGAAACAAACAATATTTTATGCATGACTATGAGGTAATTATTTAAAATATCATGCAGTATAAAAATCGATTAGGAAATCAATCATTTCTATTATAAATCTATAGAGATTTCTATCTTTACAACATGTTCTGCTTATTTTAACCCATTTTAAGGCAATGGAAAGTATATTTAACCACATATTTATCAGTATTCGTAAATACAAACAGCATTACTCAGTAAATGGTTATGAAATTTGACACAGATTTTTACAAAGTTTTCAATAAGACAAAAATACATATTTCATTTTTCACAAAAAATGAAATGTCTTAATATGTTACCTAGTAATTAACTAAATCTAACAAGCAACTTTATTTTAATTAAATTTATCTAATAACATTTTTATATTTCAAAATATTCTTAATTCTAAAAATATTTTAATATACAATTTCTAGAAAAAATTTGCCTTTTAAAATGTTAAATTCATAATGACTGCGAGTTTTGCAGTCATTAAAATTCACCATAATAAATTTTATAAGATTTTAACAAGCTGAACCTGAAGCTTAGCACAAAGCTAATTCAATAAATGTATTAAAAATATTAAAAACGATGCATTTTTATTGTGAATTGATGAAGATTTCTTTTTTACTGCAGTATTTTGTGTCTATTTATGATACTATATTCATAAAAATGTAGGTTTCAATGTATACATTTGGTTTTATGGATTAATTAATTTAGATGATCAAAAACAAATTCCAAACAGTGTAGTGTTCTAGTTTGTCCAGTGAATGAAGATTTTTGTGCCTACGATATGCGATAAAAATTAATTATTCTTTATTTACTAATTAATGCTATTTGCTGGCGAAGAACCTTTTAAGTAGAAAATTAAATTCAGAATATTCGGTTATTTAACCAAACTCTATCCTAGCGATGAAAGAAACACTTGACACCATGAAAAAAACATCTGATTGAGAATTATACGGCAATTTCATTTTAACAGTACTTTATTGTAATTAATTAACTTAAATTGTTAATTTAATTCATTACATTTGTTATTAGTTACAAATGTCAATTTGTTAAATTTACTATTCAATTCCATAATTGTTTAATTTTATTTAACCATTGATCGTAACACAAAAATAATTAAATGCAAATTAAATAATTCACCTATAATGCAATTAAATTAAAATATAATTTAAACTGTATTATAATTAAATTGTTTAATTAAGCGTAAATAATTAATTTTAGTTAAAATTAATTATTTACGCTGCCATGATTTTTAAATATTATTACTTTTAATGTGAAATCATTTAAATCAATGGTTTTTCAGCAATAATAATATTAAAAAAAATTTTAAATTTTTAAAATCATTTGATTAAAATCTAATTTGAAATTTTTATCTAAATATTCATAAAAATGTTATTTCTACACAGTTCTTCTACACAGACTTATGCCTACTTTAGAGGAATGTTATAAAGGAATCTATATTCCGAACAGTGGAGTGGTAATTTATATTGACTCAAACAATTGGGGTCCCACTTTCTTTCAGCAATTCTCGTGCACCCGCAATTAAATGACGGAATTTTCTTGAAATGAAAGCAGCCGTTTAATTACCTCGGGTGAGGGATCCACACGTAATGATCATGGTCACGAATCCGTCCAATTTCGGGACACATTTCCAGAAAATCCCACGACAAGTTCGTTCCGGCCCTCCCTTTGATTAGGGGAATCAAATGGATCAAGGAAGAAGGGATCTCATGAAAAGCGCTTCGCGTTCAATTAAATAAAAACAAGAGAATAAAGGAGGATCTTCGTAGATTATATCGTACTTAAAGTTATGGTAATATCTTATCTGCTCTTTGGTTAATGAATGGTTGATGTAGATGTCATGGTGAATTATATTGAATGGATTAAACTGTATCAAATGTTAAGATATCATTTTTTAAAAATACCATCAAAATAATGCGATCGAATTTCCTGCATTTCTGATATTCGAATGAATTATCGTCAGTAAAATTTTATTGTATATAAATATAATATATATTGTAAATAAACTTTTAGAATCGGAACAATAAATGGTTTGTTATATGTGCCAAACTTACAGTATATAATAAACTGCAATGTCAATCAAAAATGTATTCGAAAAAATTAAGATTCTTAAATTTTTGAATTGATATAAGAATGTTGATAATTGAATGCTATCATAGCTACTATAAGGTAATAATTTTCTACTTAAAACAAACAACCAATTTCTTGTTTACTTTTGCCATTAAAATTATAACATTAGTCAAATAAACCTTTTCAATTTTTATTTTATAAAAAAAGGTTATGTATTTTTCAGAATTATATTTCGATATGCATGCATTCCCAATTTCAAAATAACTTCAGTGATAAAGTAAACCAATTTTATTAAATTTTCAGGTTATATCTTCAAATTACAGGATTCCATTTTCATTGCTGTGGAAAATAATCCTTAAGCAGTTGCTATATAGAATAAAAATATAAACAGAAAAGAATAGTGTCTTAAATTATATGTGCAAAATTATTATATCATAAACATCACAAGAATGAAATGGAAAACCATCGCTCCTATTTCCATAAAATAATGACATATGCAATCGTTTTGATAGGTGTTTTACCTTCTTGTTAAAATATATAATTTAGCATTTTCAAATATTTAGTTGAAGTTTTTCCTCAATAAAAAACAATGTAAAATATTTCAACTTTTAAACATATTATCTTAAAAGAGTTACTTTCAGAAAATAGAATTCAAATTCAAATTATTACCTCGCATATTCAAACATGTCAATATATTAAATATTCAAATGTCTCAGAGTTTTCGACGATGTTATTTAATGATTTTGTTTTAGCTGGTATTTATGTATAATGTGATATATTAGTACTAATATATTTTCAGAGAGTAACGGGATAAATACATTTAATTCTTATTATTCATCATCTTCATTCTACAATTTAATGACAAAAATTAAGTAATTAATTTATTAAGTAATATTTTTCATTATCAATTAACTCGCATATTATCAGTTTTAAAAATATTCAAATAAAGCTGTTTCGAGTGGAAGACATTATATTTGATCATAGAATATGTTATTTCAATTGAAGTTCAGATGCTATACTTAAGATTAGCGTGGTTACTGATAAATTAATCTAACTTTAATTTATTTTAAAGACAAACTGATTTTTACATTTATAAAATGTCATAAAGAAATCTCAGAGAATAGGATCTCGAATATAGGACGAATGTGTTTGTGATAAATTTGCAAACCGTAAATACCTCTGAAATTCGAAATATAAATATGTAATGATTACCAATGTGAATTAAATTATTAATAATTAGAATGAATTATTTTATTTGAATTTCAAATTCTAGATGCCTGGCTACCTATAGACTAATGTAACTTCTCCATATTTTTTGGAAAAACAACTTTTCGCTATTCTAAATTTTCATCGCAAAATTGAAAAAAGAAAGAAAATGACTGGATTATTATTCGAATATGTTTCTGATTATCTTACAAACTAAGATTGCCACTGAAATACAAAGTATAAATATATTAATACTTACCAATATGAATTATTTTATTAATATTAATCAGCAGCCAATAACATTTCCTTAGTTATAAAACACTTGAGAAAATTCATAGAATTGTTCCAGTTCTAAATCTAATTTTCTGCTTTGAAATTACGGATATCGTATTAAAATCATCCTTAAGAATCAAGTTTCCTTTACGAAAAAATTAATTATGTGAAATGCTAAATCTCCTAATAGTTAAATTACAATATTAGAGAGAAGATTATGATTCAAATCAGCTGTTCTTTGAGTTATTTCCTTATAAAATAAATTATTGGAGATACAAATCAAAATGTATTGAATAATCTATATCTCTAATATTCATAATATAGTCTCAGAAATTATTGAAGTTAAAAATATTCTTATTTTGTTGTTATTTATAGATCGAATTTAAAAATATTTATGAACATGAGCAGGTTATTATATATTATATACTTGTAAAACATTATATATATTAGAATTGAAGGGAAAAATTCAACTATCCAATGTTTTTGAAGATCGTTGGAAAACAAGAAATGAATTTGAATATTTTTATATTTAGTTTTTGTACCTTAGAGACAAATAAAAATGTAATGTCTTCAACATTTTAATAATATTCTAGAAAAAGAAAATAATAAATCAACAAATAAAATGACTTTTATTAAAAAATAAAAAAATCATTTCTATAAAACACAAAACAGAAATCTTTCCCACTTTCATATTTTTTTTTATTACTGCATGCATATCAAAGATTGGTTAGAGCAGTGTAAAGTAATATTGAAAATAAAGTGAAGGGGAATTGGAGAAAAAACTATCTATGTATCTAGATAAGCAAACATATCTCATGTTTTCTTTCATATTTGTTATATTTTCTACAAGTAAAAAGGTAAATCTGATTCTCAGTATGTATCGTTTTATTTCCCGTTTTGCAAAATTGCACATACATACCATATAATAAAGCACCTGGGAAAAGAGCCGCTCTTGCTTCAGACTTCGTTGTGGTTTTGTCAAATGGTATTATAACGTGACATACAACAATACATGAGGATTGAGAAGTTTATTCTTTTGTCTTAACATCGTTTTCGAGGCATTTCGCTTATAAATGAGGGTATGGCGTGACCATCATTCCTTTTTCGATTTTCCTTTTCTCTTTTTTCTTTCTTTTTTTAATTTTCTTTCACTACATTTGTGATTCGTTTCTCAACCTACCTATTTTAATCTGACCTACAGTGACATTACCATTCTTCCATTGCATTAGTGAATGTTGTGAAGAGTATTTAAACACGAAGCTGTAATTTCAGTGGGTATTATTTTTGTCTTTTCTGAATTTTACTTTTAGGAATAAAAGTAATAAACTTGTAAACTAAATGGACAACATTTAACGAAAATTTATTTCCATCATTTACTAGAGAGGCAAAAATGAAAATAACTTTGCTCAGACATTTGAAATATGAGTATATACTTACTTCTTGTCTGTGAACAACTGATGTGTCTGAGAAAAAGTTTAGTATTTGTTTCGTGTCTTTCTGTTAATTTAACTTTAGAAATGAAAATTATTTGTTTATTTCAAGCCCTATATTTATTGCTTGAAAATGAAAGGATTTTTCCTTTTGAGTAGAATCTAATAAATCACTACTTGTATTGATAATTTATCTGTATATACTCTTAATACAATAATTCAAGCTAAAATCAAAGCAATTCGTTTAATAAGCAGTTTAAAAGAAAATATTTTGTACAATTTTCAAAATTTATTATATATCATGTAAGGATATTCAACGATATTTGTGCAGAATAAGAGTATATTGTGATTGTACATTTCATCATATGAATTTTTTTAATTAATTGATTAAGAATTAAAATGTATATGCACAGTGATATATTTTTTTAACTACGATAAATATTGAAAATAAGTATCTTATTTAAAATAAAATTTAATGTAGAAATCCAGAATAAATTCAAGATATTTTTATTAGTATACAGCATTCCGATGCTCTGATGTCAATTACAATTGCTTTCAAAACTTGCACCTTTAATAGAATATTTCACTTTCCATATTTAGATTGAGAAATAGCTTTAATTATATTGATAATTTCTGAAAAAAAAAAGAATGACTTTAGTGATAAAATAATCCATGCCCTTTAAAACTTAAATTGGAGAATTTCATGATAGACATACATTTCCAAATGTGTCGTTGTAACCATTAAAAAACATTGGGAATTGATTTGAAAAAATAGAAAATTGTTCTAAATTTTACATTCTATTAATATGCAATCATAGAACATTAAAGTGTTGTTATAATTTTCGAAAAAAGTGAAAATATTATTAAATTATAAATGAATTATTAAGTACTAAATGAAAATTTATAAATAATGAATTAATAAATATTAACAAAAAAGAAAATTTCGGTTTTTATGGTGAATGTATACATTTATATAGTTCTATTAATACATGGCATTTTGGCTTCTGCAGCTTTGATCCAATCTACTTAATTTGAAACAGACATAGTTAGAAAAAGAAAAGCATTAAAACGAATATTTTAAACAACTATAAGTAGTTTATCAAAAGGAAAAAAAAAACTTAATTTCCTCAAATAGTTTTTCAAAAAGAAGGGTTTCGTCTTTAAAACCTAAAATGCTAAAAAATAAAATAGGAATTAGTTACAATTATATTTCAGTTACTGAGAAATATTCTAAGGTATAAAAATTTGAAGCTTATAATTGCATTAAGAGCATAGCATTCAAAGAATTGGGATCGTGGATAAATCATTTTTTTAAAACTTATATAACTAATGTATACTATCACACACAGTTTTGTATTTATTCTACCCCTTGGCAAATATACATGTAACATACATATATTTATCCCATACGCATGATCATGTCTATGTATACATAATTATACATATGTACTAACTAAAATTGTACATTCATAAGAAATAAAATTTTGCAAACTTGAATTATATGAAGTGTATAAATTTCAGATAATTGGAATCATTGTTGGAAGGTTTTTTTATCTAATGTAATTAGAATACATTGTCACAAACTGTTTCGTATTTATTTTGCCATGAGGTAAATATAATTTTACATATAACTTAACTATAATCATACATATGAGGTAAATGTAATTCTAATATAATATACACATAGTTGTACATATAACATATATATAATTATACATATAACATATATATAATTATACATATGTGGTATATTTAATTATAAGTAATACAAACTTTCAAACTATAACTATACGAAGCGCATAAAATTCAAAGAACTGGGATCTCTGATAAAAAAGATTTTTTTTCAGCTTATATAATTAACGTGCATTGCAACAAATTGTTTCATATTTATTCTACCATATTGTAAAGATAATCATGCATATATTAATAAAACATATCACTTAATTGTTAACATAAAAATATCTGTATTATTTTGTAAACTATGTAGCATAATATTTTAAATAATAATAAATACGTTACACAATGAAAATTTGCACACATATTTGGACTTATTATTTTAGCAATTCACCTGCCAACGACTATCTTGAAGTATTTAAACAATGTTACTTAAAGTTTAATTAGTGTTGAACTCAAACCGATAAATTACTCCAGATTATTTTCCAAATATTTCATTCAAGGGAATAAGTAGCTTCTCTTTTTCTCGAGTCTCCTTTCCTTACTTCATAGAAGTATAAAATATTAAACATATTTTAATGTGTTCTTTTTTCAACCAGTTTTTGAATCTTCGTGAACATTTTACAGGGGGGAGGGGGTATATAAATGTAAACTTTGTCTCTCCAAAAACCTCTCCATTCCCCATCAAAACATGCAGAGAAATGCAATTTCGTTCAATTAAGCTAATAAATTACCGCCAAGGAGTTTCCTCTCAGCTTACGAAAGAAAACCCTATTCGAGAAATAACGTTGAGAATATTACTCTTTTGTGGAAATATACCACAGAATGCAGTATGATAAATCGCTACTTCTAGTCTGAACGTGAACTTCATTAATTTGGGCTGCTCCTGTAGAATTTATGTCATTTCGGACATTTAAATTAAGTTTCAGGGGTTCCTTTTCGACTGAATAAGAGTACGGTTCGGTATGTGTAAGGGCGCGACAAGTAGCAACATACCCACAGACATCCCCCCCCTCCTTTCCAAAAAATATTTCGAATCCCACTCCTTGGTCGATGAAGGAACGTTGAAAGTATATTCATTCTTTAACGTTCTTCAACTGTTAACTGCAAGATTTATGATCGAGGAGTTTATTTTTAAGTTTCCTCAGCTCTTATTAATTTTAGTTCTAGTTTTTCCAAAAGAGAAGTATGTTCTTTGAATATATCTGAAGAAAATTCATGAATCAAAGCCTGCGTTTTTGAGTAATTAATTTTTGATCTTGCATTTTCGACTCAGAAAAACCGAAGTTTAAAGAAGTTTATGATTTGTGGAGTGTTAATATTTTAAATTTATTTGCAGTAAAATTGCTTTTATAAATATTTTAACAAATTTCTTTAAAGTGTTTTGATTTTCAAAAAGTAGGCATCCATTATGGAATTGCAAAAGCTCACACACTTTTAAAATTTAATCTTCATTAAAAAAATATTAATTTATGTTATAAAAATTTTAAAATATTGAAAAAAATATTATTTTATCTTATAAATATTTTTAAAATATGGAAGAATAATATTTTATATTATAGAGATTTTAAAAATTTCATGTGTATGCTTTGATTACATAATCTATATAAATATTCTCCTGCGTACATATTTCCCAAATAGCTTGCTTGATAGGAACATGAATATCTAATTAAACGATAGATTTTAATCTAGGAAACAAGATTTAACCGGAACAGGATTTAACAAGAAGATTTAACACTAAGGAACAAAGTTTTCAATTTTTCCAAATTTTACCAACTGAGAACGATTTGATTCGATAATATTTTTTCAGTTAATGAGTAAAAATAAAAATTTCAAATATGCTGCTAAATTTTATTGCAGAATGAGTGAATGACAATTGATTAAACATGTAAATAAACTAGTCAAAGAGCTTTTTGGATCACATTTTGAAAGAAGAAATAATTTATACGTGTTCTTGTAGATACAAAAAACAAAGATGAGTTGCCAAATACATAAGTTGCATTTTCACCCACAATTGCTTTAATAAGGAATTATTATTTTAGTGAATTATCAAAGTATCAAAGTTTTAATGACTATTATATATGAAGCATGTTTTTTAATATTTGAATAACTTATTACTTTGCTAAAACTTCTGTAATTTTCTTAGTTTAATTTGTGTGCTGAACCTATCGTCCTAATGCCCCAATCATTTACTAAGTAATACTTTCACAAGGTCAAAAGTTATAGGCTTATGTGCTGAGCAAGATGAAAGTATCAAAAAAAATTTAGATTTTAGAAAAAATTTTGTTGTTAGAATTTTTTGTTAGGGACAGCATAAAATTTTCTTAAGAAATGGTAGCTCAAATTTTGCAAACTAAAATACATTATAAATTAAAAAATTTGTAATTATAGCATTTTTTATTAATATAGCACTTTTTTTTTGAAAAAAAGCATAAGAAGCCTCTCAAAAATATGCTTTAGAGATGGTTTGGAAATTTTATGTAAAGTTGATTGAACTATTAAAATTTGAAATACTTTCTTCCTTGGGGCAGTAATTGGACAAAATCTTCTTTTGGATCAAATTTGTTGATTGTGTTCATAAGCAAAGTTGACCACAAAGTATTAACTTTTCATCAGAAAAATATTCAAAAAAATTCTAGTAGTTATATTAAACTTTCCTTAGTCATATTAAATAAAAATAGCTTACTTAGTAGGAGCATGAATATCTAATTAAACAATAGATTTTGATATTATGCATATTTTCATGACATTGATTTGATTTAAATGATGCAAGGTTAAAGAATATAATCATATGAGACTAAAAGTGCTCCATTCTAAATTGATCTGAACATAATCTATGGAATTATATAAAAAATATCGGACCATCTATTAATAAATAATTTTCCAAGGAACGAGTTTCATTTATATTAAAAAAAGACAAACTCTCCAACCGCGGAATCAGAGAGTAGCTTTAACCAATAAATTCTTATTTCAATTTGGTTCATTAATTATTTTGATTTTATAAATAATAGTTGAATTCAATAAAAATAAGACACCTTCAAGCATAAAATATGATTTAAAGATAGGCGTTTTTAAATTGCACATCAGTAATTAGCATTAATAATTATAATTTTCCATTCAAAATATTGGATTAAATAAATCTTTCTAGTTACATTCTGATAAAAAGATTTAGAAATCATATTACACATCAGCAAATACTTAGCAAATTATCATTAACATTCAAACCATAATAAAGAAAATTATAGTTGTCGGTTTTCGTAATGTACGGATAAGAGAGATAACATCTCTACTCATAACAAAATATCAATAGTACTATTCTTTCTTTTCAATCAAGCAATAACAACTCCTAGGTATTCTATTTACACTACTTATCTCTTTATCTATAACATAAACAAACTTGATGGTGTATCTATGGAAGATACAACAGTATAAATTTCAATCGATTAATGCATCACAAGTAGAATGATTCGAATCATCAGATCTCCATGCTAGATGCTTACTCATCGGAGTGTTCATTCATACCTTCCATCGCTAATGCAGTCACGTTGGTATAATCGAGCAGATAAGATCATCAATTGCATCTGGGGTGTAGGATTTGACAATTTCACTCTCATTTATTTGATGGCCCAGGGATTGAGATGTGGAAACTGTAATGAACTCACTTTTGGGCTTAACGACCTGCCAGATACTTTTTGGTGAGGCATTCACCGCAGATTCTATCTCTTAGTGACATTTGTTTATTTTTGCTGGATTGTTGAGTCAGGATTTCATTAGAACACGTTGATTGTCAGTTTGATTGCAACTCCCGAGATAAGAGGGGGGAGAGAATGGAGCGATCACTAACAAGGATAGAATGCTGCTCCTACAGTAAATGATCCGCCATTTCTAGAACCACAAATGCTTCTCCATTAGCATGATTTTTCATGATTTAACAATTCCAAATGGAATATGTTCATATTAACGATTAATGCGTTCTTGTTAGAGTATTTACATACATAATTGAACGAATGAACTATTCCTTTATTTGTATGCAATTATAGATAAGTGAGTAAAGGAAAGAATATTAAATGCTAATTCAGTGTTCTCGAAATTTCAAAGAAATATTTTTTCTAAAATAACTAACAGAGTTGAGTAATATATTGAAATAATGCATTAAACTGACATTCAGCATAACTGTACTTTCATATAGGGCGACATATTTTATAATAATAATGACTCAAAATGTATTTTTAGATAATTCGGTAAAATCTAACATAGGTCAAATGATAAATCTTTTGGCTTGGATATCTAGGAAATCTTAACTAGATGAATATTTTAGTTGCTAATTATTATTAATAGTTTAAAAAAACGTATATTATAAATACGTTTACATATGAAGGAATATCAACTATTGACTTTTTTTTAATATTTCAAACAAATACTTATCTAAAATTATTAATAACACTGGATAGTATTTTGAAATCATGCATTAAAAACTGACATTTGTCTAAATTGCAAATTTCTATAAAATAAAAAGTCATTTTTTATCACTGCCTTTCCCTTCGTGAAATTTATTATTTGAATAATATTATTAAATATGTAGTCTGGAGCAACTCGTTATATTTGGAAATCACGAAAATCACAAAGATAAAAAAAAATCATATTTTGAAAGAAAGTCTGTATTTCTGTCTATCTGAGTGCAAGTGAACACGATAACTGCTAAGAGAAAAAAACAGATAAGATGATAATTTGTCATATATTAGATAGAAAAGCTTTGTTATATAGATTTAGGATCTAAAATTTGCAGTTAAATACAGCAAGGGAATCGACCACCAATCAATCTGTATTTTCATTCACGTAAATGTGATAGTTAAAAAATGTAACAAACTGAAACGAATAAAATTTGTTTTAGAATTTCCACAATGAAACTGCTGATTTTTAGTAATTTTTAAATTAAATCTGTAAAAGAGGTAACTAAATGTTAGTAGGTATTTTTGCTTGCAATGCCATAGTTCAAAAAGGCAATAACATAGTACATGAAATTTGATGTGCAAATTTTTAACAATTGTAATGTAATGGTGAATTTCCTTTCAATTAATCAGAAAAAATAATTCAAAATGCATATTCTGTTTTTAATGCCTGTGTTTTAACAGCACAACAGGAATAAATAAGTAAAAAAAATATCGCACACTATATATTCAGTAAAATTACTAAATTCCTCCCCAAAAAGTTTTATTTTTAAATATTGACTATCATTGGCATGCAATTCAAACAAATATACCGATTTTTTTCATAAATGGGATGATAAAATAAAAACAGAAGAACTCGTAGTATTGAATATGCTATCCATGTTCAACTATTTTTTAGGGTGTAGGAGGAGATAATACCTTCAAAAATAACTTGCAACTAAGCTCGGGGAGACCATTCATGTTAGTTTTGCAATGGCAGTTCTAAGGCATAAATTCTGGTTTTTTTTTTTTTTTTTTTTTTTTTTTTTATCTTTTTCAGAAATAATGTCCTGTGCTTTAAAATTTAAAATTTTTGTCTTTCCTTTGTGCAGAATTCTTATGAATACTTAAAAAAAATGGCATAAAAATAGTAGAAGAATTTCTTTTATCTTCTTCTATCCACTTTTTAAATTTAATTCTAATAATATTTATTCTAAAACCCCCAGAGTTAATAAATGTTAAAGTTATTTTGTAATATCGTTTAAATTATAAATTTTTTCCTTAAAATTCTTTCGCTACTATCTTTGACATTTTTAAGTAATCAACGTTTTATTTAATTTGTATT
>JAPMOQ010048382.1:8624137-8685890 GCA_026543055.1 Argiope trifasciata
TATATATATATATATATATATATATATATATATATATATATATATATGGCTTGCAGATCTTTTAGAGGAAACAAAGATACACAGGCTGTATATATATATTGTGTGTGTGTGAAGAGAAATTCACAAGTAACCACCTCTTGTAACATGAATTCAAAGTCATTCAAAGAGCAAGGTGAAAAGCTGAACCAACGCTTACAGAAAGTAAATATGAATATAAATGGAAGGTCATCTACTTTTGAGCAAAGATGACTTTCAACTTCAATGACGAAAATTGCATCCACATTGCAAATTCGTGACATAGATAGGTATGAATGCAAGATATATATTTTTGAGGTAGTAAATTAAAAATGAGTAATGTCAAAACATTTTGACATTTATTGCTTCCCCATAATTAGAATTCATATAAAAAATTATGACTGGATTTTTTTCCCAAAATGTGAATTCATATTATAAAAAAAGGTAATTGTATTACTTTTCGAAAATGTAAATTCATAATATAAAAATGTAATTGTATTACTCTTACAAAATAAGAATTCGAAAAAAATTTATAAGAGAATGAAAAGTATCTATTAGGATAAGTATTTGTATATTTTGTAAAAATCAGTTGTAAAATTTAAAACAATTTCCACAATGTAGTAAAATATAGCGTTATTAAATATACATATAAAAACCTATTAAAATAAATTGAAAATTAATTACGGTAAACGTATTACAAAATATAATTTATTACTCAATATGAGTTTAAAAATTTTATGAAAAAATGGTGGTTAATATATAATTTAAAATAAAAGCTAATGTGAGTTAATGTCTAAGCAAGCAATGACTAAGAATATGTCTTTGATTTATCTCGATTGAACTTCTTTAAAAAATACATAGATATTTAATAGATAAAAATATTTGCTTTAAGATGAAATCAATTCCGCAGTGATTAAAATACATGACAACAACTTTCTGTATAATTACACCATTAAACTGATGCATGCACCCATGAATAGTAAACCATCCAATATTTCACTTCAGATTTTTCGAAACAAAACTTCATTCTTGTCACGGAAAGTTGACTTAATTCACTTTCCTCTATCATGAATCAGCTTTTTTCATTTAAGCTGGCCATGACATTGACGTAAAAAAAAAATCTCCCTTTATTGAACGGCATAATTGCGAATTACGCCAAGTTCCAAGGAAGTCATTGGTTTTTAGGATGAAAAGGAACCCTAAAACTAAAATAATACCTTATTAAGATTTCCTTATGAGAATACTTTATAGAAGAATTTTTTTCTTTCTTGTTCGAGTACTTTACGGTGTGTGATTTTCAAGAATTTTAAGCTTCAGGGGTAAATGATTGTTGAAAACTAATTAATGATACTGATAGGAATATAACGGAAGATACGCCTTATATTTAATGCTGAAGCTTAAATTACTTCTAAATCAATAAAAGGCATTTATTTATGTTATAAGAATAGTTTTTTTTCATTCTTAGAAGCTTTTCTGAAGAATAAAATCAATTTCCTTTCTCATTTTTAGACATTCGAATCAATATTTTTATTTGCCTCGAGCACTTTTATGATACGCCAGTTGAAGATTTAAGACGTAAGATATGAATTTTTTTAGTGTATTTCTTAAAATATTCTATTTGTATTTTATGCGGCTGCAGGTAAATCATGCATTTTGTGTTTACTTTGAAATCCAATATATTTATGATTGGGGCATTTTTCTGAGAACGGATATGAGTGTGTTCAATAAATAGTATTGCAATCCCGTGGCAAAATTTTATATAGAGCTTATTGGAATTTAAAAAAGAATATAACTGTGTTTCAAATATGGAAAAAAAAATGTTTCAAAAGCTAACTTAATTAAATCACATACTGTGTCTTAATTTTTGCCAAAAAAATTGAAAAAAATTCATTCGAGTTCCAAAAATAGACAATATATGAGTATTCTACTATGTCTCCTTTTTATTTTGATAATGTATATAATATTGTCACGAAGATTGTCCTTTTTATGTGAATTAAAAGAAGAAGGAAAAAAAAAACTGGATAAATGAAGATCGTATTCATGGTATTTTACGAGAAAACCAGAAGCATTAACAGCAAAGACGCAGCAAAAGAGAACACAATGGAAAGTTTTAATGGAAATTCTTAACATTGGGGGGTAGAAAACAGCAACGATGTTCTAAATGTAAACAGGGAATACGATTCATGGAAAACTCAAAAGAGCAAAATATTATCGCTGTACCTTTTATAGTTTTCTAACATTTCATGGAATGTTCCAGAAAAATTATCTAGCATTAGCTCCAAACGGAATTTAAAATATCCAGCAATTTCTAGAAGCTTAATGGTGTTAATTTGTCATTATTCATGCGTGTTTAGTCTGCTTCCATTCAGCATTCATACGGGTAGGCATAAATCTTTCTTCTAGGATAAGTTATTTACATTGCAGGAAAGCAATATTACAGATTCGTAGTAAGAAATGAAGAATATGGAAAATAAAATCATAAAATAATACATTTTATTCTGTTCATCCATTAATTAAGAAAAAAAAACACATAAGAAACTGAAGGACTAAAAGAGTGTAGTGCTATGTTTGTTCATTGAAAATATAAGAAAAACAACTGATTTTTAAATATGTTCAACAACATAGTAATTGAAGAAAATTATATTATAATAAGTTAATTAGTGAAGGTGTTTCTGATCACTATCATTTCAAAATAATTCTCGTTTTCAGAGCGAAATAGAGACAAGTAGCATATAAGCATTTTCGTTAACCATTCTTTGATCCTATTGTCTTCGTTTATTACTTTAGGGTCATATCATTACGCTGTTAGCCTCTCACGACAACATACTTATAGGGCTGGCAACTATTTATTAGATATCAATTCTGGAAAATCGCCTTTTTAGGGGGCTCTATGCGTATACATTTTACGAATTTACCATGAATCACTGGGCGTGTATTGGATTTTGGAATTCAAATAGCAATGCGTGCTATCACTTCAAGAAATTTGGCAAGTGTGAATTAGTTATTATTATATATTTGTAAATAGTATATTTTAAATAGTGAATAAAAATATTATTTTTGCTAAAGCCATTCGAACTTGATTACCTGAAACATAGGAGTTGCACTTGATATTGTTAGTGTTAGGTGTGAGCAATCATTAAGTCTAATAAATAATGAAGTTAACGATTCACTATTAATCTTTCTATTTCATTTAATGATGAAACTTAACTTTTTTAATTGAACTATTATTATCATTTCTTATCATGTTCGTATTTTTTTCCAAGTAATTTTATTTTTTATCAGTTTTATTTGTTTCATGTTTTTAAATCATTGCAGATATATTTCCATATCATATACAACTCCTTTATTTTTGTTCACAACAATTTATGATAAAAGAAGTTTGAAAAAATGAGTTACATTCTTATCTTTTGGTTATGCAATAACATTTGTGTAATTATTTTTTTATTTTGGCATGAGACTAAAAAAAAAAAAAGATTAGCAAAATATATTTATTGTAAACCTCAAATTTGTGTGAGTGCGTGTGTGCCCTTCTAACCGGTTAGATAACTTAATGTTATAGGCACCGGGGGCGCAAGATGGCGTTATGTTATGTTATGTGTGTTTTAAAACATGCAATTATGGAGTTATATTTGAATAATATGAATAGCTTGTATGTTTTTCCTTTTTCATAAAATAATGACAAATTGTACTGAATTATTTTTATTTTTCTCTATTATCCTAAACATTATTTTAAAATTTCCCTGTAGAGTCGATTATTATGTCAAAAACATTATTCTGCTTATGAAGTTCCATAAGAATTTTGCTTGTTAATTACACATATTCAATTCTGAACAAATATTTTACAGTGCATTTTTAATAGAAGTGAAAGCTCAATCCTTATTCTAATTAAGAAATATATTTTGTAGGTTCATCAAATCTGGCCATTTAAAAAAAAGTGATCTTTAAGGAAAGTAAACACTTGCTACTTTATCTGCATAAGTAATTGGAGATAAAATAAATTCTACAATCAATCAAATACAGGAAAATAAAAATTCCTCACTGTTTCTTTGAATATTATTGTGCGAGTTCAAATTCCTAAAATCGACAAGGGACAAAATGATTTGCATAATATATTAACATTTACAATGTATGTGATAAAATATGGTTTTTACTGACTTGGAACCTCAGATGGAAATTTAAGACAATTATATGCAAGAACTCAATTCCTTAAGAACTTGCTTATAATTGAAAATATTCCAGTCCATGAAATTCCTCTCCTGTCATTTGCAGTTGCTCAGGCCAGTGGAAGCAGCAAAGGATTTATCAAACGTGTATGTGAAACAAAAGGCCAAAATATGAAATGTATTTGCATGAAAAATGTAGTGAAATGTATTTTCAAACATCATTTAAGACGACCATATTGCAGCAGGTAGGCTAATATCAATTTTATTTTTTTTATTCGAAATTTTTTTTATAAGAAAGGCATTTTTTTTTTGCATATTTTTCTTCATATATTTTTATACATTTTGTTATAAATTTTTCTTTATATACTTTTCCTTATATATCTTTCATTTTTCTTTATATATTTTGAATAAATTTTTTAGTGGCCCCCTCATTTTTTTTTCCAGAATAACAAGCTATTTTAATTCTAGTTAGGCTTAGTTAATTTTCCTTTTCTTTTCTTTCTTCTTCTTATTAGAAATAATTACAAATGTTCAAATGAAAGAATTTTAAAAAGTATTGAATAACACTTTTATATTCTGGTATTGAAATAACATTTGCGTAATTACTTTTATTTTGACATGAGGCTAAACAAACCTTAACAGAATATATTTTTGGCGAAGGTGTTGACTGAATTGTGTCAATGTGGAGATTGAATTCCACCAGGGATCGAACTCGCGATCTTCCGATTTGTAGCCGAGTAAATTATCCATCATACAAAAGTGACTACTGATGTTTAGTGGCAGTTAATGGCTTATTAAGATGTCACTACAATACTCCCCTACCAGTGAATCTGTAGAGAGATGAGCGATTTTATTGCGCCAAGCGTTATGGCTAGCGTATGAGAGTTGCTGCTGCATCAAATGAGTCTGGCGACTTTGGATTGCTGTGTCAAGTCAGTTTGACGACTTTGCGTTGCTGATGGAGCGAGTTGTTGTTGCTGCTGCGTCAAGTGAGTCTGATGACCTTGCTTTGGTTGCGTTTGCTACGTGTAGATGGCGCCAGAAAATATTAGAAATTTAAAGTAACATTAATTTATGCTTATAAAATGCCTTCTATTGAAAAAACACATAAGTAAAACATATATGTTTTACACAATTTTAAACCAAACCATTAGAAAAGGGGAATATTCAGAATTTATTAAAAAGGGAATTTGTGTTGTATTCATTTCTGTCGCAGTTGTAATTCTTTGTTTATTGAACACATTAAGCAATATAAAAGTGTATATAGTAAATATTTTTAATAAGAATTATATATTTACTGTTTTTAATTTCTATGAAATAATTTGTAAACACATGATATAGGTAATATTAGACTCTTAAAAATAGATATATATATTTAAATGTGTCAGTAAAATTATATTGAATTAATTATACAATTGAGACTATGATGATGTTAATGTTTCTTCCCATGCAATAAACAATGAAAATAAGTAGGAAATAAATCTCGTGTAAAGATAGATGGGCAGGTGATCAAATTTAAAGTTATTTAATGTAATTTTTTTATTTTTCTTAACGAGCAATAAGAAAATGTCATTAAAATTTTGTAAAGTAAAAATGTGGTAAAATATATGCTATAATGATAGTTACAGGAGTTGAAGAAAACTTGATATCATGGAGAATGTCCCCAAAAGAAAGTACTTTAAGGAATTTTAGATTTAATAAAATAAATAGCAAAATTATCCATTGACAAAAAAGAAAAGTAAATTACTCAAAACGTTTCGTATTTTCAGTAGTTTGACAAAATTTTGAAATTATGATAGTTTTAAATATTATGACATTAGTTTATGAAGTTAGAGAAAACAAAATAATCTATAAAGTAATATTTAAATTTGACTCCGGTAAGTGTTCAGAAATAAATCGATTAATGATTGGTATTTGGTCGGTTGTTGATAATACACACGGAAAATGAATGGTATTGGGTCGTCCATTGATAAAACACATTGCGAAATACTTGGTATAAAGCCGCTCATGTCGCTCACACATTGGAAAATGATCGGCTAATTCGTCGAAAACAACCCGAGGCGTTCATCGCACTGCGTCCTGCAGGGGGACAGAATCCATGTTTGGGCGAGATCGGAGGTGATCTCGCCCAGACCTCGCGCGTTCTCTGATGCGATGATCGGCCAATGATCGTTTCCTGCTTGGGTATTCCTTTTTTTTTTTTTTTTTTTTCTTCTTCTTCTTCAAGATTCTTGAAGACTTCATGAATTTTTTTTTATTCTTCGGGAAAACGTTATTTATGTTTTAATATGTGATCGAATTTAAATATTAACAACAGTTAATAATTATTTAAACATTTTATGTTGGCATTAATGAATATCAGGTAAGAATATTGAGAATTATTAGAATAGGATTTAAACTAAATTAATCCACTTTCTACATAAAATTACATATAGCAACATGATTTTCGTGGAGTAAAGGGTTATAATAAATAAATATCCTGTAACTCTTTCTCATGTATATTCCTCTACACTATATTTATAGTGGAAGTTGTAAAATTAGCATTTATCACAGTATTTTCTAAAAGAAACGCAATTTTTTTATAATAATATTTTCTATTTGTTCTATTGATCAGCTTATTTTTTTTACGAGGAGTTGAAGTCTCTTTGCACATTTTGCGTTAAACCGGATTTCAGAAAGACAGAAGAATGATATTTAAAAAAGGCAAATAAGCCAAAACAGTGTCATAAGCGCTTCAACCATTTGTGAAAACGTTCTAATAATTATAAAAATGATAATCTTTAATTGAATTCATCTTTATTTAAAAAACTGATAACTGAATATCTGTATTTTTATATTCGGCTATTTTAGCACCAAAGGAACGTTCCTAAAATACGCCAGAAGTCCTCAATCTGATGAATCCACCGTCTCAACCCTGCTAACTTCTCTCAAGGACACTTTCAGAATCTTTCAACCTTTTCACAACCGTACAACCTTTCTGTCTGAATGAGCACTTTATAAGGCACTTATTAGTTCACAAGAGCAGCATTTCTGCCTGCCTCTCCAGCAGCTATTTGCGATGATTTCTAATTAAAACGGCCCAAGAACCCCTACAAGGTCATAGAACATGCTTCGCTTAGCTGGCGAAGAGCACCTTCTAAATGAGACAGTGGAGTATGAGTGAGCTTGACATCCCGCATTCATAAATATAACGCAATTAAGTCAAGTTCTTGTGCCACAGTACGTTGATGTTGGATGGTTAATGCAGAAAAGTTGTTTATTCTCATACTGTTAGATTAATGTTTAAATTTTTAGAAACGGCTAGTACATTTCAGAAAAGAAGTGCCTGTAGTTTTAATATTATAAATTTGCATATATTAAATGTTGCAAAAAAGGGAATACCCTAATTTGTTATTAACTTAAAAAAAGACATAGATAATTTTATTGTGACAAAAATAATAAATTCATTAGACTAAAATCACTTTGTGAATAGTGCGAAGATAAATATGACGTAAAAATAACTTTTAATATATATAATCTTATTATTTTTTTTCTTTCATAATCCAATATTTTAAAAAAAGTTATCAACTTAATGTTAGTATTCAATGTTCTATAGTTGAAGTGAGGATCAGCACGTACTTTTTAAATTATGGTTATATTATTTAATGTTGTTTCAAAACTTAACATTCGTATTTTTTTACTGTTTAAATTTTTATTAAGCAGTAATGATTTAGAGCATAAAATCTTCTTGTACATTTAAAGTGTTTCTTGTATTTGAACAATTCCACAATCATTCAAGAAAAGTACATTAAACGAAGAAGAAATGTTAGAAGTAAGTGATTTAGAAATAGATAAATATAAATTGTTTTATTAGATTCAAATAATTCATTAATAATAATTTGAAAATATCTAAATTTAAAATCATTACATAAAATCATACGTTTAGATAATAAAATTAAAACATTATTTAAATCGACTTATTGAAATTGCAATAATGTACGATTCCTTTAGTTCTTTTGTTCTTTTATTTGTGTTACTATTACTTAAAAATTAAATAATTAGTTTTAAAAAAGAAATTTATAAATCAATCCAGAAAGACAATTCGAATTAAAAAATAAGTAAGAAGAAAAATTATTATTAGAAAGAGAAATATAAGCTTTTTAAGTTTAAATAAAATAGAAATGGTATTGATTATAGCAAATAAATGATGAATACAATTAAAAATTTCATTTATAATTAATAACGAATTAAATATAATAATATATTTAAAATTATTAATTAAATATAATAATATATTTATGCATTTAATAAAAACGCTTAAGATTACTGAAATTGTTATAGTAAACAATTCATGATTGATTCAATCACTATTATTATTTTTAATTCAGCAGTTATATTTTTAAAAAAAACTTATGGCTTGAATTTTGATTAGATTGTTCATTTAAATCAAATATCCCTAAAACTAGATATTTCAAAATTTTTTGAAATAAAGTAATATATTTATGCATTAAGAATAAAATTTAATTATGACGATTACGAGATAAAAATTAAAACTAATTTAATAAAATTAACGCTAGAAGAAAATTTATTATCAAGATGACAAATATATGTTTTTTGTAAAGTTTAAATTCAAATAAAATGATAAAAATTTAAAAAATGAATAATGTATATTTAATTATTCAGAATTAATGAAATTGTTATAGCATATAATTTATGATTCATTCAGTTACTATTATTTCTTAAATAAACAGTTATATATTAAATAAAATTATTGCTCAGTTTTTAATTAAAAAAACAAATATTCCCCAAGACTAAAGAATTAAGCAGATTTGTACTGGTACGAGCTTAAACAAATCAAATGTTATAAATCTTCTGAAGCAAATAAATCCAATCACATATGTCCTCATCTAATCTACTTATGTCAAACCCATGTAATCCTTCCTGTCTACCAGGACAATCTTCTTTCTAAGCATGAAAAGAAAATCAAATACTAATGTGTCCTTAATTAGTAAAGAGATTTACCTCAACCAAATCCCAGGTTCATTAACAGTGCTTAATTGATGTTGATGCGCGACTCATTCCTAGTTAGCATACCTAATTACATTTGGTTTGTCAGTTGGTTTATACAACCTATCTTTGGATGCAAGTGAATAAGATTCATCAAGTAAGTACATAATAAAATTATTTATGTTCTTAATTACTCACATCATCTACGAAAGACTCATCTTTTTTTTCCTAAGTCAACTTTAAAAATTCCAATTCAATGAATGACTTTTATTTTATTCAATTTTTTTCATTGAAAAAATACTACACTTAATGTAATTACTCATTAAAAGAAAAAACAAAGTGTTAGCAAAGGAATACAGTGCTTTTCGAATTAATGTCAGCTGGGAATTGAAATGATATATTTGCTCATCATAAGAAACTAAAGAATAGACGTATATTCTGAGATTTACCTTTTTTATTATTTGTTGAACCTTATATAAATGCATATGTTATTGTTATAAAATAATAGTTTTTCTTATAATTTCATTTAAAATTCAGTTCTAAACTCACCAAGTTGCCAATATTTAAGCATTTTTGTAAAAATTTGATTGGGATTTGATTTTTCCCTTTTCTTAAGTAGAAGAAAAATCATTTGTAAGATTTTTAGTGCAAACATTAATTAATGGCATTATTTTAAGTTTTACTTCTTCAAAGCAAATAAACGTATGTGTACTTTAAAACAGCAAAAACCATTATTTCGTAAAAACATAATTACATTTTGAAAATTTAACAACTTTTTAAAAGTTAGATTAAATTTAATACAATTCTCCAGTGATCACAGGATTTTAAATAATAAATAGGTCTGGTAAAAAATACTCTCTAAAATTATGTTATTTATAAAAATGCATTTATTTATTGTTTAAATTTTTTGAAGTTCATTAAATTTGTTTGATAGTTACAGGCAATAATTTATCAAATTTTATTATAAACTTTATTTGGTGTATTTTTCCTAAAATGTAGGCCTGGGTTTGAAAGAATAATGAAATGGATAAAAATTTTGTAATGTTTTAAAATTTTACTTCCCTTATTCTATCATATCACATAAAAATTACATTTCATCACTATTCAAAGTGAAGGTAATAATCGAGCAACGTAGCTTAAAATTAATATTTTGAAAAAAAGAAGAAAACACTTGTGTAAAACTAACATAATTTTCATATTTTATTTTTAGGGGAAATAATTTTAGATTTCATTTTTGCTAAGAATACCTTAAGAAAAGGAAGTCAAAGTTGCTATTTCATTCAGATAACAATAAAATAATACATGTTACAGTTTGAATTTTCATGGCAGAATTCTTTTATTTTTTAGTCCTTCCTTATTTCTCTGTCATTGGATTATTTTAGGAGATACATTTATATAATGTTTTCTGGCCCTTTTCATCCATTAGATTATTTTATGATATAATGGTTTCCCTCTGGTTATAGGTATTGAGATATAAGATAATACTGACGTATAAATTTAGTTAATGGAAGGACATTTTTATCGTATATATTTAAATTAAATGTTGATAAGAAATAATTTTCACATAAAATTCTGGATATAATTGCTTTTACCCATTATTCTTTTTCAATCATAATTTGAAATATATAATCTGATAAACTAAGTAGAGAAATATTCCCTTTCGACATTAAAGCAGTTAAGGTCAACAGTTTTTATATCCTTATGCCTCGGAGCTGATGTTTGTATATGTAGTCTCTTTAATCCAATTAGTTTTGAAATATATTCTCAGAAATAGTATGGAAATTCAAAAGAGAATAGAATAAACAATAATTCAGTAAAGTTGAAGATAAATAGAAACATTTTAAGTCATTTCTTGTTACTTGGTATTCGCTTCATTACCCCTATTTTTATCCTTAGAATAGAGAAACAAATAGCATTAAAACTTTCCTCACTGGCTTATGACGCTCTTTAAAAATAACAATCCGTGATCGCCGTGAAGATGTACGTTCGCTAGTTTGTTATTAAAAACACAGAAATGTAACGAGTCAGACCATCTTCTGCTTTTGCTCGCGAAGACCACTGCTGGAACTAAAAGTGATTTCCCGAAAGATTTAATACGACATAAACTACGTATTAAGTCCAATACCCAATAAGGATTTTTGGGGTCGTCGTTTTATGGGTTTTCTCATAAACTCTATTCGTTTTCCACCCCCCAAAGCTCGTGTGGGGGTGGGAGAACGTACAAAAAATAATAAATAAATAAAAACTGGCACTAAAAACGCAGCGTGTAGTGGTCCTCAAGCTCTAAAGAGTGAACCGTTAGTTTAAGAACCCATTACTTTCTGTCCGTCTGTCCTTATTAGCTGTTTTATGTGCTTTGCTAAAAGATCGCAAGTCTGTACCGTAGGCATGGAATTCCACATAAAAAGAGGGTCCTAGTGAGCTGTTTTTTTCTGTCGTGGTCGTTCTGGTGGAATGTGTTTGTTTTTAGCACTTTTAAAACCCGTTGTTCAAACAACCTCTATTTAATCTGCCACGGTTTGGGCCGCTTTTTAAGTACGGTGGAACTTTGATGGTTTGACCATGAATCTTCAAAGAGCAACTCGTTCTTTACGAGGAAAGGAAGATAGTGTTTTAAATCACGTATTGTTCTGAGAGGTTTCGAAAAAAATCGATAAATAAAACAATAAAATTCTGCAAACTCCGTCTGTTTAAATTAAAGGAGAAACTCGTGTTTGCCATATCAGGAAAAAGACCAGGCACTGCGAAAAAACGAGATAAATTATGTAACTGGATTTTAAGAGCTAATTCATTTATTAGAGAAACTGCGAATACTTGACTGTTGATTTTTATTTTTTTCCTTTCGTTATAGATTTTCGTTAGAATGATATTAATTTTTTTAACCTTATTATTAATGTGTTATTTTGCTTATTTATTTTATTAAATTAATTTATTTATCTCTTAAATTTTAATTTCTTCAATAGGAGAAAACTTAATGTTAAATAAAATATGATGTTTTTATTTATATATTTCATTTTTTTTAAACCAATCATAATCCTTACTTTGTTTTGCTTTGAATGCAATTGGAGATTAATAAAAACTAAAATAATGAGGTATGATATATTTTAAATAAAATTTAAATAAGAGTAAAATATGGAAAAAAGTGAAATTTTCCATTATTAAAATGTAATAGCCGTATTAAAGGAGTGCTGTAAAATTTTAAGCGAATGTTTTTATTACATCTTATTAAATTTATCCCTTATGTACATCATCATATATTGTTTAAATTAATTATTTTTGGGTCCAATAGCTTTGTAAATACTTTTTTATTGACTAATACTTTTAATATAAGTCGTAGTAATTTCGAACACTTTATGAAAAAAATTATGCATAATCAGTTTCATTTATATTTTTATTAACAAAATGAAATGAATGCATCGAAATGAATAAAATAATAATAAGATTTATGTATAAAGTAGCATTTTTAAGAGAATTTTTCTTTCATGGAGAAGTACACACAAACATAACTATATGAATCTATATTTCTATAAATACATATCATACATTAGACTGTATATCTACTAATTAATTATTTCAAATCCTATTTAAAACATAGTTTCTAATAATTAATATTTTCATTTAAAATTATTTACTATATTACAAAAGCAATTTTCTTATGTTACTAACTGCGAGAATACATTATAAGGGATTTGTTTATTTAGTGATTGAAGAATTTAAAATAATAATACTTTTTTTCAAAATTAGTTAACTTGCTTCAACCCCTCTCCCCCCTAAAAATACTGTTTAAATCTCATCCCGTTAATTTTATTATATAGTAGCTCCTCATAAGAAAACCACAACGACTGAAGAAAAAGGCAAACTACAAACAAAACAGAAACGAAACAACGGTTAACAACACAATATCTTTCCCTTAACCTCAATTAAAATTCCCATCTTTAGAAGAAGAGTTTTATGAACACACTTTTCCTAGTAAGAAACAATTACGGCAATAACAAACTGCTTCGTAACTTTGACAAACAAACCGCATAATTGCAGCGATATAAATTGAAAGAGAATGTTGTGGGCGGTTTGTAAATGGCCCCAGCTATAACGACCATGATAATCTTAATAGTTAAAACTGCTGTTATATTTCTTGTTCGCGCGTGACAGAGAATACCCCCTCAACAGTTGAGAAGAGAAATAAATGTACTCGCTCTTCTGTCTTTATGGCAGAAATTCACTTGAATTCCACGGTCGAATAGCTGTTGTTTATGTTGTCGATGCGCATAATGCATTAGAGAAAGACCTCTCAATTAAAGAAATAAGCAGGAAAACGATCGGCTATTTTAACGAGAGTAATTATTGGCTCTTCAGCGAAACAATAATGGCGGTGATTGTGAGATGCATTGCTGGAATTCTCGCCAACCTGAGAAAAATCCTAATAAATATAATGGGTTTTGTTGTAGTGAAGGGAAATTCAATTAAGTGTAATTAAAACCAATATTTTAATGAATTTTCAGATTTAAAATTACTTCAAACACTTTTCATTATGGTGCTCACGCAGTTGTGTGGATTACTTTCATTCATAAAATAAAGATAAGTGCTAAAAGATTCTTCTTTCTCTTTGTCCTTCTTCTTGCTAAGTTAATAAAGCAATATAGATATTTTGGAGCTTACCGTATTTTTAAAAACTCTAGAATGAGCTAATATAAATTTCTTTCTATGCGAAATTGGAAGTATAATTTATTTTCTAGTTAAGAACATTGTAATGATATTTGTTTAGTAATTTATTTGCTATTGGAAACATTTATGCATGAAAACAGGAAAAAACATGCATGTTTACATGAAAAAATCGAATAAAATAATTTATTATTGAATGATAATATATTTGTGGTTTGCACTTACGAGATTAAACGAAAATGATACTAAACAAGGAAAGAGATTAACTACACCGGATTTGCTATCATAAATTTTGATGAAAAAGTGCTTGGATACGAATCTGGTGTTATTAATGTAATTGAAAGAGTTAAATTTTTAAGAATTTAAAAATACTATTACGTTTAATATCATTTATAATAGTATTAACAAAATTAAAATTGAATATTTATAGAAAGTAAAGAGCAGTATTATTTAATGTTAGACATTTGTCAGATCCATGCAGAAGATATTTGGATCTGAACCTTACGATTCAGTCCTTGCGTTGTTTTTCCACTTCCAATCCATTCCATATTTAAAAATCCACCCATAAACAGGATTCAAACCGTCCTTTCAAAGTTAGGTTATTTGTTATTTACTATGCAAATTTGGAGAACTTGAATCGTATAAATACGTGATCGTTAAAGATCTTTAAGAGAACACTGAAGAGATATCAGACTATGTGATTGAGCTGCTGTACATCCAATTTAAGATGATATGTCAAGTTTATATATAGAAACATTGAAGTTTGAAAGTATTTTAAGGTTTTTTCTCCAAAGTTTGGGGAATTTAAATTTATTTAAAATTCAGCCTATTATTTTTTGCTCCAAGAACGAGCTAATGAACTTTTATTTCAATAAATATGGTTTTTATGGATACTATTCTCCTCATTGTGCTTCCTCGACAGTAAATTTTTCTGACAAACTGTGCTAATTTTCGGTGTAACTTGAATGATAGAATTTAATATAATGCATTATTTGATGCTATAATAAAGTGCTGGGAAATAATCCTACATTTGATGTAATTTTATTAATACTTATCATGATAATTCATTCAAAATAAGAGTATATAATGATACAGTACATGATTTCTTGATAAGCTTTTAAACTAAATATTACATTTCTTTCTTATGTATCACTTCATTTAGTTTACAAAGCGTTTATTTAATTTTAGTCGAATAATTTACTTATTGAATTGGTCAGATTTTTAGAGAAAAACCGTATGGTACTAAAAGAGGAAAATATGAAAATAGTCCATCAATTTATTTCTCTTTCAAAGCACTATGTGGCTTGTCTACAGTTACACTTTTCACAATTGAAAATCAAATACAAATTAAGTAATTATATCAAATGTACCTCTTGTAATATTATTTTTCTTTATATATTACTGATATTGTTATTACCGAAAGTATATTGTTTTCATAGTACTGTATATCATGATAATTACTCAGTTTCTTAAATAATATTTATGATACTAAATAATAATTAAATAAAATAACTTAAATAATATATTGAAGTAAGTGAAACCCACAGTTTGTATTATAATTTGTGTATTTCTACTTTTTTTGGAATGTTAGTAACACAAAATACAAATTTATTTATTATTCTCAATTATATTATACAACACATGTATTATTCATTGCATATTGTGTGCATTATACAATATTTCTGAAATTTCATTTTGTACTTTTTGATGCGCATAATAAAGTATTACATTATACAAATATCACTAAACTTTTGGTGCTATTGACTTGAATAAAGTGAAAAAATGAGCATTCAAATGACAAATAATAGTTTTTGTGAATATTCACTTCCAATTCGCCTAGAGTTGAATTTACAAGGACATATTATACTTAGGTCATCTTAACCATAATTCTTAGAAATTTTAAAATTTCTTCAAAAAAATTATGAATATTACATTCTATTAAAATTTTGAATATCAATTCCTTAAGCAAATGTGTCGCTCCAATAAAGAATTTCACATATAATTAGGAACTCATATATTTTGATGCGTATGTATTCATAAAACTGATTAAATTAAATCTTAAGAGATGAAGTACGATTTCAATGCATCACCAGTCCATTTACGTAATGAAAGAAAGATAGCAACTTGATCCTAATAACATATTTTCTCTTTTTAATAGGAAATAAAATGCTCAAACATTTCAAAAGCATTTGAATCTGTCCTCGCTGCGGGCCGTCGTCATTTATTTTCGTAAAGCATGTCCCTACTTTTGAGAAATAAATATTTCTTTCTTACTGTTATTGACTAGGATCGTATGCTACCAACACTGACAAACAACTTTTGTGTAGAATCTTTTATAACCACTTCTTTGAAGAAGTAGCCAATATATTTTGGAGATATTCCAGATATTTATCATCTAAATTGTTTTCAGGATCATCTGTGTTTTTCGTTCCTTCTTCAGTTTAAATTAGCATTTGTATTGAGGTTTTTCCAATCATTATACTGCATAAGGAATTCAGCAATGCTATTCAAATAAATTCTATTTATAGTGATATTAAACTTTTTCTGAGGAACTCATTTTAGGAGATTTTATTTCCATGATATGCAAGAATTTGTAGAATTGACTTATATATCTAAATGTTGTAAAATTTAAATTCCACTACGAAGGTTTCATCATTTCCTTAATTATTATTCGCATTTTTTAAATCTCAAATGATTAAACAATTAACTATTTCAACCATGTAGGAAAAGACGTTTCTAAATAATTGTCATAAACTATATATTATATAAATAGATATAAATATAAAAATTTAACAATTATTATATAAATATAACAACTATCATTGAATAAATTCGTCATAATGCAAAATGTCTTTTTTTACCATGACGAGTGCACTTATTAAAAACAGATGATTGGTTAAAGTGACACATATTTTTAAAATTGTTTTATTGAATGAAATAATTTTAAACATTTGAATTAAGAGATAATCTTAAGTGTGAATCTTTCAAATGCAGTAACTTTTTATCCTCAACTACATATTTAGCAATGGTAAAGACAATTCGATAAACTTTGAAGTAATTAATTATTATAATGAATTAAATTTAACTTCTCCGTTTTGATTATTATTATGGAACGAACTGTTGTTTAAAGAGATATTTGAAGTATTTAACTACTCACAATGTATACTTAAAAAGAGCAAAATTATTATTGGTTTGAATTAATTCAGAAGAGAATTTTATATACTTATTTCTTAACTATGTCTTTTATATTAATCATAGCTCTATAAATTTCTGCATAATATGAATTGCTAAAACATAACTTATTGAATTATTAATACATTTCATTTTTCGCTGCAGGATAATTGAACCAACGCAATTATTATTCGAGTCAAATGTGTCTAATAAGAGTGAATTGATTATGGTTTTTAAATAGGATACCAAAAAAATATTTGAAATCATTCTGTGAAATCTCATTTCTTCTATATTTTACGTTACTTCGATTAAATTAAAATTTATTTCATTGATATTTTTCTTTTAGGAATTATTCCTTAACCAAGAAAAAAATCTTTATAAAGTGCACTAATTTGGTTTCTGTTTTAAAATGCTTTAATTATTAAAAGTGAAAAATTCAACTGTACATTTTCAAGTAGAGGGCCAAATTTCAGTTGAAAACGCACACAAGCACACGTATACATATATTTAAATTCTACTTATTTTTCCTGGACCATGTTTGATTCAAAACACATAAAATAATTCCTTTTCTCTGTGTCATTTGGTTCCTTGAATTCAGATCCTTCATTCTGATTCTGAAAATAAGGGGAATTTGAATTTTCTATCTATATCACTCATGATTACAAACTATTATTTGTTCATGTGAATTCTCCTTTACTAGGATTGAAGTATCATGCTCAAAATAAAAAGTATCGTGTTAGATCAGGCTAAATAAATTAAAGATTTATACCTTCATTAAAGTTTGCTTATACGATTTAAGAATGTGTTTTCATAAAATATTAGTGAATTTGCTCTTATTTTTCTAGATTGAAGGATTCACGATTCATATATTCCATGAATTTTGGATTGTTGAAGAAACAGAAAATTTCGTATGAAAGAAAAACTGGTATACATTGACAAAATGATAACTAATTTATATTTTAGGCATTAAAAAAACCTCTCAAAAGATTCCCTACAAAAGCAACGAGTATAACATTTTCTTATTACTTGAAATTTTCAGATGTATTAATTTCGTTTAATATTTTCATCATAATTATTCCGGTTGTTTAAGGCCACTAGTATCAATGAATTTATATAACTGAACTATAACTAATCTGCATAGTTTAAAAAGCAAGCAAATTTCTGAGGCACCATATGATAGTCATTTGAAATTTGTTTAAAGTAACCTCAAACTTACGGGTGAGCCCATCTTTAGAAGGGCCTGCCGAACTCCTTTTAGAAAATCACTTGAACGGGAGGAAAACTTTAAATAACACCGGCTCGGTGTCCAAGTTTGAGAAGTAATTCAATTTTCCAGATTTTCACTTTCGAGAAGAAGCCAAAAGACTACCCGCAACACAGAGGAAGGAATCTTTTGAAGAGAACGAAGGGAACGGGGGAAGGAATGAAGCTGTGAATAGAATCCATCCCTCAAGAATATGCGTTCCGACACCGCGTTTGATGGTCCAACAAAAGAATCCTATCCGCAGCATCCCCATTAAAATTCATTTAGGAACTCAGTCTCCGAAAGAGATAATTAGTCGCCATTTATGAAAAGACTGTATACAGCTGAGTCTCAATTCTCTCTTATCAAAAGCGAGACTGAGCTGTAATGAGAAAAGGGAGAATTTATTTCTTGGAGGTTTAGAAAAATGTAGAGGCACTCCTGTTTGCATGGGTCGATTGTTCGGTAAGATTTGCTCAGTTTTGAACAGCCTTAAATGCTTACAGAACTGTGCACATTCCACTTTCTTAGCTTATTTTCATAAATAAATCTTAAATTTGAGTTTGAAATTGAGTTTTTGATTAAACTAAGCGACACGCCTGCAATTAATAATAATTATAGAAGCAATAAAGAATTTTCGAGTTGGTACCATTCATGAAGATATAATTTTATGATGAAATAATTTAAAACAAAATAATTATTAAAAATAAAATTTAAAAAACTTAGAGTAATGTTGAGTAAAATTTATTGATAAATGAAATAAACATAATTAAAAAAGTTATCTATATGTAGAACATAATTTCAGGTGGAATGGTGCCCGAATCAGTATAGTGGTTGAGGGCTTTGATTTTGCTTCCGTCCTGACCTACAAGTAGCACCCCCGTTTTCTGGGTTTCCTGGGTTCGAGGTCTGGTTTGGGCTGGTTATTCTTTACCCTGTTTTCTATCTGTAAGATATGTGAAAGATTCCCTCTGTAAAAAGGGGTTGTGCAGCTAGTGTGTGTCATCTTCATATGAGATAAGGTCACACTTCCGCTCTTTGGTACTTAGGGGCAGAGCCAGCTATCTGAAGGGCGCGGTGGGTGCTATGCACCCGGGTCCTGCTAATGAGGAGCCCCCCACCATGGTCCAGAATCAAAATACTATTTCGACCAATAACAATGTTTCACATTTTAAGTCCACAAGCCTGTTTCCATGTAGCTGGCTAAGCATCGACTGACGTCTTTACTAAGCAAAGATAACTCAGTGATTAAAAAGGTGGGAAAAGTTCATTTATGAATATGGAAATCCCCATCAGACATGTTAAGACAGAGAGGCGTGCCCGGCTCCAGTTCAACTGGACTTGTAAATCATCAGCTATCTGCTTTTCTCAATATCTAATGTAATATTTTTTTACAATCATTCACATTGCCAGTTACTGAATATAATAATTTTGATTCGACTGAGAAAATCAATTTTGATTTTGAAACTCTTTATAATTTTTATGAAGCTTTTGCAATGATTATATTTCATCGAATGTATAAAGTATAAATTTGTTTTAAATTGTAACAATTAAATGATTTACTTATAAAGCTTTTTACATTTCAAGTTGGGAAAATCACATTTCTAAATAACAATTTTTTTCTTTAAAATTTTTTGATCCAGAGTGGAAGTTTTATTGCATTGACCTTTTTATATGAAATAATAATTATTATTATAGGAAAAGAAAAACTAAAGCTCTTTAAGACATTTTTTAAAGTTCTAAGCTTTAAATTTCTCTGAGTAATAAATTATTTCAAGGAGAAAATCATGCAAAGAAAATTTTTAAAAAATTCGCTTTTGTTCTTAAATTATTTGTCTTCACTTGAAAAGAAACAAAAAGTAAATAATATACCGAACTATTTGTAGCAAGACAACAGTGTTGTAATATTCAGCATTTGCATTTCTTTAAAAAAAATCGAATACAAAAACATTCCTTAAACCGTTAATGGGGTGCCTTCCTCTCTGTACTTCTAAGTACAGATTACAACCCTCGTATAAAACTTTCTCGTTCCTTGAATTTCTTCCTTCTATCCTGCGCTCTTGAAAGTTCTTTTTAGAAGATCTCCACTCGCAGTATTATCCACGTATACTTTGAATATGGGATAGGAAGGAAAAAAAGGAAGTACAAAATGTGCTCTCTTATCCTACTTTCCCGATTGAATTACTTTAAAACAAGAATACAGATGACCGCTAATGTCTTGATGATTGTTAAGAGAGAAAGAGTTTGTTTCATTATGTTTAATTTTATACCTAAAGAATTTCAACTAATTAAACAGTTACAATTTTACTTTATTTGGCAACATTGTAAACAAATGAAGTAGAAATTAAGCATTGAACTTATAATATAAAAAAGTAAATTTTGAATATGCAAATGTAATCATATTTTTTGACTGAATGTCTTAAGAGGAAATACAAGGTGCAATAAAAGGATAGCTTATGAAATTCTATTACAATAATTTAAAAGAATAACTTATATATTAGGTTTCTATAAGTCGTGTTATAAAATGAGAAATAAAAGAAAAACAAATTATATAAAAAATAATTCAATTCATTCTTAGGTCAACAAAGAATTTTTTTATTTTAGTTAATTTTTATTATCAAAAATTTATTGATTTTCGCAGGAACTGAGCTCGCTATCTTGACATTCATTCGAAAAATACTGAAATCTTAGCATTTTATGCTTTGAGCTATGCCTGTCCAATTCAAGTTTCATTACAAAATATTAAAACTCTATTTAAAGTATTAAAAATTAATTTCATTTAATCAATGAATTAATATTTTTAAAAAAAACCTATATTAACATCAAGTGACACTCACATCAAATTTAAAAAAGTATTTGAACTTGAGTGGATGTATAAAAAGTATTTTATTAAGGATTAAAAGTTTGAACAAGATATATAAATAAATATATATAAGGAGAGTGAGAAGTAATAGTATTAATTGAATGATACAAAAAAATCACACATTTCTTAATATAATTATTAATTACAAAATACCTTAATTATCTAAAACAGAATATAATAGAAAAAGCATAGAGTTTTCAATAAAACTGTGTGTTTATAATTGTACTTCATGAAACAGCATTATTTGAAATTCGATATTATATCGAATCTTTAAAAAAAAGTTATATATTTATATTGTTTTTCTAAGACAACCAAATGAACTACAAATACTCTTAAGTAGTGTAACTGAAGTAAGAAATATTTCTAATCAAGGATCAGGGCAAATGCAAAAATACAAGCAAAGGAGGGTGCATAATTTATCTCTTCGTAAATTATTTTATAAAGCACAGAGAATCGAAAATTTTAATAATCTTGATTTTCTTTAATTTTGTTTGATTGAAATTTAGCTTAGAACTTGATAGGATTAAAATAATGTAAAGACGCTTATTAATTCATTAGAGCGACGTCACAAATGGTTTTGAAATCATTAAAAAGATACACAAACAAAAATAGTTAAACGCAGAAATAAAATATCGTGGACATTATTTTCAATCGAACTATAATTTTAGATTTGGAAAAGTATTTCCCATAGTGTTGACAAGAAATTCCTCTTTGGTTGATTTAAAATTCTGATTACCTTTGGTAACTTCTAAAATTTAAAACAAAATATGTCTGACAGAAAAACGAGTATTGATTGGGAGGAAAAAAATAAATGTAGCATACGTATAATTGATTCATGTCTTATTCCTATGAGTTAGCAGAAAGTTTTTGATCAATTTGGTTTTAGTTTTTAATGCTACTTAGTTAAACAAATTTATATATATATAAACAAAAACAATTCATATTTTGTAATCATGCATTATTTATCACTATTGTCGACTGTGGGGAATGTTTATAATTTCATTTTGAGGCAGAAGAAAATGACAGAAGAAAGTGTAATTATTTCATTATTCCACATTTCAAAACAAACACGGACACGAAAATACACGAAACTTACTTAGAATACAATTTAATAAAGATACACCCTCCTTAAGAAAATACACTCATGGGAAATACACCTTTATTTTAATAAGTTAACGCCATCTCTTGTATCAACAGAGAAGGTAGTAGAATTGTGTAACTGCTATTCTATTAAAGGCAAAAATTAAGAAAATAAATTGCTATTTGTGTTATCCACATCCTAATTTAAATGCGTTTCTATATTTTATTACATCGCTATATTTTGGTTATATATATATATCGAAAAAATATTCAACATTGATTGAAAACCGACATTTTTAGTATAACAACATCAGATTTATCTTTACAATAAAACCCTTAACTAACTTGAGGTGGAAAAATCACGGCAACTGTACCGTTAAATTCCCGATGGATACTAAAAAATAGATCCGACATTATCAACAGAGCATTTAAAGAAAAACTCATCTCTTTGACTCAAGGCCCACGATTCTGATTATCACCAATATCATTACCGAGTCCAAAGCCGTCAAAACTCGGTCTTCCTATGAAATATGACTGTCTATGTCAATTGGGAAGACATTTAGGGAAAGAGAGAAATTATCCGATATCAAGAAAAAGTGATTCCTCTTTCTATTTATGACTCTTGGATTCGCATCTCGAAAAGATTTACCGTAATCTTAGACTCGCAGAGGATTCATCTTTCTAGTGTGTCGCCTTCATCTGCTTCGATCCATCAGTCACTGACGTCAACTACTAAGTCTGGCATTAACTTGGCGAAATCATTCATTACTAAAGAATAGTTTACAAGAGGGAAGTTTCGGATGGGCTCGGTTAAGTAAGAGTTTTCAGTGAGGATTTTGGTGCTTAGAAAAGGACTGCTAAGAGGAAAATGATTGTATTTTTCATTGGTGAGTTGGAAAATATTCCGATCTTAGAGATTTAAATATGAAAGAAATTTGAGTGGTATAAAACTCTTCATTTGTTACAGGTTACATCAAAATCACATTTAATCTGATTAAAAATACTTGTGTTTGTTTGAATTAAAATTCTTTTCCAACTTCATAGTATATGAAATGATTAAGAATGTAAGAATAAAATGTGTTAAAAATAAAAAAATAAAAATAAAAAATAAATAAAATTTTAAACAGTTATCACAGTAAAGATGATTAAAATCTATTTATTTCATTAAAAACATTAAAAAAGTATGTAGGAAGAAAGTTGCAATTTTAGTGACTTCAGTTTTCGAATTATAACATTGGAGATTTGCTTAGAGCATTGGATAATAATTCTTTGAATTGTGATTCAGAAGGATTTTTCCTGATGGTTAATAGCGTTTTTAATAATTTCTAAAAAAGGAAAAAAAAACTAACGAAACATTTCTGAGGATAAGTATGTAACAGATTTTTTTTCATTATTAATGAGCTTTAATAAAAACTCAAATTATAGAAATATACATGTAATTTAACATGGAAGTATGTTTTTATCATCAAAATAATCAAATATTATAATTAAGAAAGAATAATAAAATATTTAATATTTTCATTTAACATTTGTAAAATATCTGTTTAAAGTATGCACAATATTAAATATATCAAAAAAATAATATTATTGCTTGGTTATTTAATGGATTTATCTTAATACCTTTAAAAAAATAAGTTGATAATTTATACATGCATCGAAACGAATATTTATTTTAAAAACTATACTTATATTAATTTTGGATTAAAATGTAAGCATAATTAAAAACATAATAAATAAGCGTAAGAATATTTCAGTTCAAATTGTATTTTAATTTTACCTAATAAAATAAATTGTGATTAATTTTTTCTTAAAAAATATTTATGTAGGAAAATGGAATTAATACTTATATTTTTAATACACAAACATTATAATTAATAGAAAATATGACCTAGGGTATAATTACTTTTTATCTTAATAAAAACATTTTTATTACATGAAAATTAATACTTTGCATTTAGAATTCATAAATTGGTTAAATTAATAAACTGTATGCTTCATTTTTGAGTAACAGAATTCATTTTGATTAATATTTCTTAATTTAAATCTAGGCATTCATTCGTTCATAAAGAGTAGATAATTGTATAAATAAAGTATATATAGAATTATTTGAACTTCATATATTTATTCAATTGATATTCATTTCTTCTATTTGATTTTAAAATGTTATAGAATTTAACTTCATTTATTTCAACATGCTATTTCATTAAAATATAAATTATCCCGAAATTTTAAGAATCACTTTTACATGGATATAAAAAGGTAATACTGCTTAAATGTTTTGTAAATTTTTAATTCCTGCTATTTTTTTAATCTGAAGCATATAAGAGAATTATAATCTCAAAGGGATTTAATGTATTTCTGAAATTAATTATTAATTTTAGTAACTTAAACAGAAATTTAAATATTTAATTATTTATGAGATTACATTATTAATAAATAAATAAATCTTAGTTACATATTACATTTATTCAATTTATAATCATTCAGTTTAAAATGTATACCATTTTGCTCAAAAAAAAATAAAAAAAAACAAATTAAAAAAACAATTTTTTGCAAACTTTTACATCGATATCATTAAGAATTAAAATACCATCAAAATTTTATTTTGTCTTTTTTCCCCTTTCATAAAATTATTTTAGATCTATTCGCACAAGTTGATGGAAAACAAAGGATTTTTCAACCCCTCATTTCTGAGGAAAATATAAATTAAAATTGATTACGAACATTTAGATTTTCAACAAATCCAGCATTTAAAAGCAGAAGCACAGCAACATGGCACTCTAACTGATAGAAACGAAATTTGATTTAACCCTGATCTAACTTAACGGAGAGGAAGTACCACTTACAATAACAGCCGCATGACATATAGCAGAGAATAAATGAAAATAGATGACTAACTGGCGCATTGAAAATACTGGCCAAAAAGAAAAAAAATACAGATAAATAAATCAGCGTAAAGCTTGTTGAATAAGAACAACGAATCGCTCTTTCCCTAGCAACCAAAGCAATAAAAAGCACCAGATGATAAATTTTTTTGCAGAGATCTTGAAGTTGTGAATCAGACATGAGCAACCTAACATTTTAAGTTGATTCCTTGACTTCACAAGATATTTATTTTAGAGTATAGTACAAAATATCCAGTGGCACTAAATGCTTTAAACTGTTTTTTCACTTTTTTATAAGTAAAAGTGAGAAGCGTTTAGAATAAATAAGTATCAAAATCGAATATTTTTAGACCGCTTTGATATGGTTTTCCTTTAAAGTGACATTAATTATTATGAGATTTCAATGACATTTAATGAATCATACTTATTACACAGCAAAATCCAACAAAAAATTAATAATATGTATGCCTTCATCTACGTACCTAAAACGAATACTTTATTTTATGTTTAGTATTTAATAAATACATAATGATTATTTTTGTGTGCCCATTTTATCCTCAAAGATGTATACCCCATATTTTATCCTAAATACTAAACAAAGCGAAAAAATTTCTATTTCATTAAAAATACTGAAATCAGAAAATCACCTCAGTCTATTGATTCAAGAAAAGAAAAATATTACAAAAGATGAAAAAAACATTTTTCACTTTGTTTCGAATTTTAAATTGATAATGATAGCCAAGTGAATGATAATTCTTCTGTACTATGTGAAATTCTTAAAATATGTTTCGATGTAATAAATTTCGAAGTAGTTATTTAGAATTAATACGTAGGTAATTACTTATAATATATTGTTAAATTCCTTGAAACTGCATCCAAACTGTAAATGAATGCAGTAGAATGGTTTCATCTACACTTATAATAAAGCTCAATGTGTGTGTGTGTGTGTGTGTACGTGTGTGAGTGTGTTGGCGCTCTACAGGCCAGACCGTTGGACCTACAGCTACCAAATTTGGTACATGTATACCTTAGAGATCGGGAATGTGCACCTCGGAGCCCTTTTTTCGAATTTTTAATTAGAATTTGAATTAATTAAAATTTAAGCGAAATTTCGACGTTTTTCAGCTATAATTTCCGAAAATAATATTGCACAAACATGATTTTTATATCAATTTAAAAATTAAAAAATTAGTTTTCTAACGGTATCAGTTTTTTAAATTTATAACATAAGCTTCTATTTTTAACGAATTTTTAAAGAAATATTTTAACCATGTTTTTATCACGTGATTGGATAAAAGAATGCCGGAAGTTCGAATAAAAAAAAACTACCATCGCAAAATAAATCTAAAGAAATGCAACTTTTAACACGTGACTGGATAAAATAAAAAAAAAATATAAAATGTGATATTTTCTTTAAAAAATGCAATGCAAAAGATTCTATGATCGTTTGCAATACTTAAATTATTAATTCAATAATCTTTATTTATTCAGGATATGCATTTAAATTCCAGTCCAATGGTCAATTTGTAAATAATTAATTCAATAAATCTTCTTTACTGTAAACCTGATCAAATTTAGACAGGATATGCATTGGAATCCCGACTTAATGGCATATTTCTATCGTTTGTAATATCTGTATCATTAATTCAATTTTTTTTTCATTATAAAATGTGATAGTTTCTAAAAAAATAAATGCAAATCTAAGGTTTCTATAAAATCTACAAGAGCACGTCAAAGGGAAAAAATTAGGCTTTATCACCGTGTTGCCATCCTTTTGACGGAAGTTCAAATAAAAAAAAACTATCATCGCAAATTAAATCTGAAGAAATGCGACTTTTAGCACGTGACTGTATAAAATAAAATAAATATAAAATGTGCTATTTTCTTTAAAAAAATGCAAGGCAAAGGATTCTATGATCGTTTGCAATATCTATATCATTAATTGAATAAATTATCTTTATTTATACAGGATTGAATTTATACAGAATATGCATTCAAATTCCTTTCCAATGGCCAATTTGTAAAATATTATTAATAGGCATATATATTGTTTAATACTATTAATTTGATCTAAATGAAGTAAATAATTACATTTTATTTAGTTGAGTCAAACATGCATTTATCAATAATGAGTTTTAGATTTCTTCATACTTTGCTCTATGAGCCATATTTTACAAAATATTTTTATTAATATTTAAAATAAAAGTTGCTACATCAATCAGTCTTCTAATTCTAATTAAAACTGACTGATTTATAAAATTAAAGAATATTATTAGGGAAACGTGTTCTTTTAGAACTTTCAGTCCATCATCTTAAAGAAAATATTAATTTCAGGCCAATCAATGCCCTGCGTTATTTCAAGGCTAATGAATATGTAATTTAATTGAAAATTTTAGAACCCATTACTCATGGCGAACCAGCTGGTCGCCACAGGCGGCTAGTAGAAAATAAATTACTTTGTCCAAAATATCTCATTTTTTTGTTGTTGTTATTTTGGAAGACTTTTCATCTTCCTAATTCTAACTATTTGAAGATATATCTTTTATTTCTAAACACATTTGTCTGTAATTTAAATGAACATCTGACAGATGTGCCTTTAAGTATTACATGAGGAATGAATAAAAATATTTCAAATATTTAGTGTGCATAATAATAAAAGTACCTTTATATTCTTCTGTTGGGAAAATGAGAATTTGATGACTTGTGCAAGAAACCATTTAATAAGTTTTCACATAATGACGAAAAAGAAAATTCAGAATAATTTGAAGACTTGTTAGTTTTGTAACATTCACTTTTCTTTCCGAAAAACTATACATTACATACCCATATTTTTTCTACTGTACCCAAGAATAATTCATTTACATAAAATCATGAAAATATTGTTTAAAGTTTTAAATAGAAAAATGTATCAAAGAGTTTTTATTTGATATTTTTCAAAACACCTCTCAACTACATAATGATATAGACTCTTAATATAATTGAAATTTTGTATCATAAATATCAATTAATTCTAATAAAATTTATTTCTTCAAATTAATTTTAAAAAAATCATTTATTATTTTATATATAGAAAAGTATTTAATATGCTAATTTTCATTTATTTTTCTTATGTAAAATCCCGAAACTTTAAAAAAATCAATATTAACAAAAATATTTTTGGTTTTCTTAAAATATTATTTTAAAAAAACCTTTAACAAAGAAAAATATTAACAAAAACATTAAAAAAATATTTTCTTATAAAAATCGATATTTAACAAAAAATACACAAAGAACATTTATTTATATATATTTTTAATTATTGTCAAAAATTATTTAACAAGAAAATCAGCATTAACAAAAATATAGTTTTCTTTTTCTTAAAATATTGAAAAAAATTAACTGCATTGTTAAAAGCATAAAAATTTTTTATGCAAACAAATAAAAATAAAATTTATTTATACTATAATAATAGAATTATTTGTTATTAGTAATAGCATCCTTGAAATTTTATTTATTGCATTTACTTTTGAAAAATTGTTGGTGCAATTGACAATTTAGGACTACCTTGAAAACCGTTAAATAAATTTATTTGGATAATAAATAGATAAAAATTAGTCAGGTGTAAGTTATCATGTTCCCAGCAAGTTATTCGAATACCTTCAGTAAACATTACCATACTCTTAAACTGCGTGTGATCCGATCAAGACACGTGGTTCCATGGCTCATTACACATACTGCCCTCACTAAAGGTTCAAGGCACACCCATGTAGCTGTTGTCGTAACCATTAGTAGTATGCCATAACGCGTACCACTCCAGAACTCGGCTCGTTGCTATTGATTGTAAGTGAATTAGACGTCATTATTCGAGTAGTTTGATGCTCAGAGCGTCGCAATTACTCGATCTCATTAGGGCTTCAATTAGGAGCGTCATGTAGGACGAATGGTATTTATTGCGACCTTCCATTATGTGTGCCAATGGCCTGTTGTTTGTCTCTGGAGCCAGGCACATTGTTATGGAAAGCAAGAGCTGTTGGATTCCTGTGGGCATACACCATTGCAGGATTCTTGTTGGCAAATAGGCTGACATTCATGAACTGTACCAGTTCTATAGACATAGATAAAATTTGATCTCTCACATCTAGAAGAGTAATGCCCAGTCTATTAAACTTTCTGTTTGTGGTTTTAATTTTGAAAATAATAGTATCTGTATAGCAGTTTTTGAAGTGAAAATAACAATTTAAAATATTGTTTAAAATAACATGAATCTATTAAAATACCATCATTCAATTTATTTTGAAAATTTGAAGCGAATAGTTTGGTGAAAATTAACATTTTAATATGATGTAGTCATAGATATTTGCATCGAATATTCCAATTTAATATAATTGGACATTGATGTTATAATTTAATGGAAAAATTTATGATGGGATTATTTTAAAAAAAAAGAAGTAACTATTTAGCGTGTTATTAGAATACTTATCATGTAATTAAAATACGTTTCCCTTCGAAAACAAATGTCTATTTCAATAGGTATGTGATCTCTCAAGTACTAATTTTATTAAAAGTAAAAATTATAATAGCACATATTTATATATGCTGGAGTTTATATCTATAGTACGAATATGATTGTACTGATACTATTTGAATATTATATAGATATAGTAAAAAAGTATTTGTTAATATGCATATTGCCTCTTCTACAATTAAATATGTCAGTGCTCTGGGCACAATTCTTTAATCGAGAATACGAATATATTATAGTTAAAACTTATATCAAAAGTACATATATTTGTTATATTCAAATAGCAAGGGATTTAAAATACATTATTTATTTTTAGATATCTTAATAATCCTTCTAAACAGGCTTATTTGGCAGAATAATCATCTGAAATTTGTACATTCGATGAAAATTACAGCTAAATAATTACATTTATACTTACAATGCAGTCTTTTGTACTGATGTGCAATGTAATTGAATTTTAATCTCAATACGCATTTAATGATGCTAGTGAGGAAATGAAATAGCGAAGTCTAAAGATTTTAAATTTCTGAACACAAACTCTGAGCATCCGAAAGATAGACCCATTCATAAAGAATAATATTTGAATAGCATTTATTTAAAGTCAGTCTTAAAGTGGCATACGAAAATTCAATGAATACATCAAATATTCAAATGTGGACCTACTTTTTATTTCTTTCCCTTATGAAGTTCCGAATTTAGGATGTGGTTAACTGCATATCAAAATAAATTTTATAAAAGTATTATAATTTTGAGAACATTTATATTATTTGAAAATATTTTGATTCTTGAATGAGATAAATTGAAAAACCCCTTAAAGCAATCTCAGTAAAAAAGTAAAAAAGTATTTTGAAAATCAAAAAGTTATTGTTGCCTTTTTTTCTTCTTTTTTTTTGAAAAATAGGTATAAAGGAAAAGCTATATAGTTTATTATATAACATTTTGAAAATTAGCTAAAAACGTGTCATCTAGTTTGCGCACCAAAAATGAAATTTTAAATTAATTTCTTACTATTAAAATTGTATTCTAAAAGCGAAAATGTAAATTCTTTTCTTCTGTACTGGAATTCAAATAATAAATAAATTGAAAAGGTTGATTTTTTCTCATTATGGGACATTGTAACTTCCTTTTTAAATAAACAAATTACTTATTTTGCAATTCAAGAGCTACAGAATGTATTACACTTTTTAAATGAAAATGCAAACAAAAAATATGTATTCTTTTATAATTTGTGAAGTTTTTGGAAGAGGTCATAAAAATTTGTTTAAGAAAATAGCATTTAAAATTTAAATTATATTAAAATACATAATATACAAATATCACAATGAATGTAGAAAAGGAATTTTACCGACTTTTTTAAAGAAATTTATTTAAATTTCAAGAACATTAAGAAGAATTCGATATTTTTAAAATCAAAAATTCATTTTGTTAGCCAGGTAATCTATATTAAATAATGAAAAATAATGAAAATTTTATGCTTTGAAAAAATAGCAAAAATATGAAATTAGCATATTTAAATAAAGTTTGAGATAGTAATAAAAACGTGCAACAATGCATTTCTTTCCCATATCACTCTTCCTATTATTTAATATGGATATTTGCTTTGAAAAAGCATTAAAGAGGTAATTAAAAGTTGAAAACACATTAATTTATAAAGATTAGAGTTATCTAAAACATTCAAATCGTCTGTAATTCAAACCTATTGTTTGAAACGCAGATTACAACTCTACTTCCAATTAACGTAGAATCATTTATTTACATTGTATGATTAAATCTCACATCGAAATCTGTGTAAATGTGCTTAGTTGTGCGTTAAAACTATTTCACTGAAGAACGCAAATAAATCATGAAGGCCTTTTCAACACCATTTTTTACCAGTAATCGAGGAATTCCATCCTCTTGAAGATTAAAGGTGATTAATTCAGCTTCTCTCTTTCCGAGTTCTTTCATGAAACAAAAACCAAAGGTTTTGAGTGCGTAAAGAAGAGGGAAAGTGGTAAAAAAAAGTTACGTGAAAATGGATCTTTACATAATTTATCACCACGGTCTTAGTTTGCACTTTAATCAAGCTTAAAACTTATGAAAAAAGCTGATTTTATTCTTTATGAATCTTTGAGATCAAGAATAGCATTTTCTGATTTGGAGTTCTTATTTTCCATAAAGTTATAATACAGATTCGTTACAGATAAATCAGTAAAATAATTGTTTTTATTTACATTAAGATAATGCCGATGCGAAATATTTAACGCAGTTATTGATTTACATATCTTATATTGTGACTATTTTTTAAAAGCTATTTATGGCTCTTTGAGGTAGAGAATAACATTTTTTCACTGGTATTATTATTTCCTATAAAGCTATCGTATATGCTTCAGAAAAGAAAATCATCAAGTCAATTGTTTTGATTTGCAGTACAATAATATAAATCCGAAGTGTTTAACATAGTTAATGAGTTTTAAGATCTTAAATTGCGGCAATTTTTCTCAAAAGCTGTTTAAGGAACTTTGAGATCAAGAATAACATTTCCTCATTTGGAATTCTTATTCTCTATAAAGTTTTAATACATGTTTCGTAACAGATTGTTTTTATTTACGGTACGACAATATCAATGTGAAATTCTTAACATTCTTGTAATTTAAAAATATTAAATTGCGGCTATTCTTTTAAAAAGTTATCTGTTTATGGACCTTTGAGATCAAGGATAACATTTTCTGATTTGAGATTCTTTTTTTCTATAAAGATATATATTTCGTAACAGAAAAAGCTTTAAGATAATTGCTTTTATTTACATTATGATAATATCAATGCAAATATAGTTATATATAAGTATGCTAATATAGTTTAATATAGCTATTGATTTAAAATCTTAAATTGCGGTTTTCTGAATTTTGATATTCTTAAAAGCTCCCTGTCACATGCGAAAAAGCAATTAACCTTAGAACAAGTATATAAGGTGGCAGATACCCGTTTCTAGAGAAGGGCTCAAAATGACCCCTTTCTGTATTTAATTAGGAAAAAAATATAAATTGACCTATATAGTATGAAGTTATTAGGTTGTTCGGAAAGTAATTTCGTTTTTTCCTGACAAAGGATTTAATTGCATTTTTCGCACCCAATTTCATACTTAAACCGCAAAATCATTTTATGTTTTAAGAGCTGATATAGCAAGGCTTGAGTGTGAAAAAGTGCAGCTGATTCTTCGCAGTAGTTTTTGGATGGTGCCTTTTTAAATATGGAGAGCAATAAACAGCTTTTTCGTCATTTTTTTCTGTTTTGCTATAAAAGGTAAAAATGCTGTTCAAGCCAGAAATAAATTAGCCAATACGTGTGGAGAAGATGTGTTAACAGTACATCAGTACCAGAACTGATTTGCAAAATTTTTCTTTCAAATGAGGAGGCCAAAAACCACCTCGATCAGTTTTTTTTTACAGCAAAAACCAAAACTTTTATGAGCGTGTAATCATGTTACTACCAAAAATATGGCAAAAGGTATTAGACCAGAATGGCAATTTTATAATTTAATAAATAATTTATTCATTAAACGAAAATTTCTTTTCATTTTGACAAAAAAATACGAAATGACTTTCCGAACAACCCAATAATATTAAAAAAAAACTTTTATGTTTTTAATATATTTGTTGAGGTGTGGTTCAATAGAAAGGTAGTTCATCTGCTTTTATTTACAAAAAAAAGTGTTTTTTTTCTAATCTAGTTTCTTTTCCATCCATTCCTCTACCGTCATCTTTACCAAAATATTGACTCGCCCATTATCTTTCTAACAACCTATAAAAACTTAGATTTGACTGATTTTCGGTTTTATCTTCTTGCTCTTATATACACAAATTTTACAAACGCTAACTTATTTCAATATTTATAAATATATGTATGTTCATCCTATTATTATTATACATATATAAATATGAATATTTTTATTTTCTACACTTTTTATTCGAATGGTCAAAATGACCACTTCGGTAAAAGTAGGTATAGTATTTTATTCCCCTGAAACTAGAAAAGGACATTATTTCCGATTATATGTCTCATAAATGTAAGTAAAATTTTAATAACTCTCATAAGGTATGGCAATACTTTTCTTGAAGAAAATTAAAGAAAAGTTTTTTGAAATGAGTCAAAATGACTCCTTGGTAAATCTAGTATTAGCAAAAGTTGGAAATTTAACATTAATAATTTTATAATTTAAGCAAGTAGAAGGCTGAAATTAGTTTAAAATTATTAGAATTATTCTATATTTTCTTCAGCTTTGCATATAAATTGTTTTCAGCTCTCAAAATATGTTTGAACTATTATCGATTCCACTGATAATTTGTAAGGATTAGTTAAAGCAACTCTGAAACAGTTTGGTAGCGAATATTAATAATTAGTTCTTTCTTTTTTGCAATCAAATAAATATATGTAAAACAAAATTCGAAACATTTGCCAGGATAACAGTTTCAGGAAATTAATCACTTGTTTTTACTGAATATTTTCAGAAATTCTTAATTCAGTGCGTCTCTTTTAAAAATTATCAACATCATTAGTACTATATCCGGTATTCAAAACTTTCAAATTACTGGACATAGTTTACTCGCAACCATGATGTTTGCAATGAAGACCAATAAATATTTCTAATAAGTACAAAAGTTATTTCAGATAAAATTGAATGGTTAAATATCGAACCGTCATAATTTGTTACACGTAACTTCGAATACTACTTCCTCTGATGTGAAGATTCGCTCCTTTAAAATAGTTCATATTTTTCAAATGACATTTCGTCAAACCCAAAGATTCACTAAAAATTTTGCGCTTGCCTGGATTGAATTTAGATATTTTCTGTTAATTTTATATGAATCTTAGTGCATCCCTTTCTCAACAGATGCAGCAGTTTTATCTTTTCCTATTTAATTTCAATGGAAATTCAGCCTATAGTGAGCCTATGAGAAATTTCTAGTAAATGTATTAAAGCAAAATTTTTATCCCACCAATCAAATTCCAATGAATTATTATAAAGTAAAAGTTTATTTAAATGATATTTCATTGATTATAAATTCGTTGTTTTAATCTACTTAATTGAAAACGAATAAATTGTTTAATGGATTAGTGATTAAAACATCTTAGGAAAAAATTTCAAATCTCTCTCATAATCTTAAAAATTTCTTCAATTGCGTAAATTCCAACTCACTTTTAATTTATTAGTTATACGTACATATATCATGATATTTCGAAACCAGATTTTCTTGATTCATTTTAAAATTTATCTGAAGCCTTAAATCAACAACGCATCTCAAGCGTCTATTTCCCTCTGGTGCCTGCTATAAATTTTTTTTTCAAACAATCCTGAAGGCAATTCTTTAAAAACAGTACAGTGTTGATTAGTTAGGCAGAATACATCATAAGATGCTGTTACATACGGAATAATCAAATGGAGATTTCGTATTTAGACCCTATATTCTTTTATAAAATCGATTAAAAAAGTAAATTTTGATTGGCAGAACATTAAGTTAAAAAGATTCCTAAACCAAGTGTAATTTTAAAGTTAATTAACCAAGTTAAAATCAAAACAAAAAGAAATCGCTTTTATGGTCACCTTAAATACTGGTTCTTTAGATAAATTGAATATAATATTCATAAATTGGCTATTGCTTTTATACTTTTAATAAATATTTAATTTTCTTGCTGAAAAGTTATGACTATTGACATACAAATTTAGTGAACTTGCCCATATCTCATCTTGCACGTTCATTGTTAGTTTGATTATTACAGTAACACAGAGAGAATTTGAGATACTGTAGAGTTTCTAATTGCCTTTTTAAAATACTCAATTATGAAGTTTAATTGCAGATTTAAATCTAAAAATCAAATGAATAAATGTTATTGTCAGATACATCATTCAACAAGAAGGTGTAATTGTAGAATGAGTAATACTTATAGTATGTCTTACCGAACAACGCGGTAAATGCACATAAAGGTTTGCTAAAATACATACTTAATGAATATGCATTTGAAAAAAGTTTTAAAAAGGATCATAATGATCTTTTTGAAGACTTTGGATCATTTCTTACTCAATTTATTTGGTTCAATAAAATATGGAAGAAGAGCTTCTGATAAGTAATCATAAACATTATTTTTTTTAATAGACTGATTATTGCATTTAAGAATGTTTGAAATATTTTCAAAATATTTTATTACACTGTTAAGAAATTTTATATTGGAATCTTGGTTTTTTTTCTTTACTTTCAGTTTAACGTTGAAACTGAACGCACATTTTTTAATTAAAAAATACATTTCATATGCGATGACCTAATTCTAAATAATCGAAGAATAAAGTAAAATGTAATCTTGTGAACATAGAAACTTATTTTTAATTGTTAAAAAAATATAATTACCCCAATATTTTTCATCTGATGTTACTTAGGAAAAAAACCATGCCATCTTGGAAACTTTTTTATTTTAAAAAGGGCTTCCCTTCGTAACAGTATATCATGACTTTTCCAGTGCCATAAACTCCATAGGATGACGGAATGTGATGGTTGGCAATTGGCTGAAAATGGCTATATCTGCAGTATGAAACGATGACGATTCTATTTTTACGTTACGATTTTTTTTTCGAAATTTATATCTTCTTTCCTATCGGAAATACACTTGAACCCAGATCAAACCCCGTTCGATGGTCTTAACTCAAGGTTGAATAAAGTTTCTAGCCTTCTTATCTACTTAACAGCCTTCAGATAAAAGAGAACATACTAAAGCGAGTTTGTTAGATAGTTTTTGAGGCACCCAGGATTTAGAGCGTAGATCTTGTTCAGTTTTTTAGTTTGCTTTCTCGTTTCTGTTCTTTCCAAGGTAGAACAAGAAACAAAGAAAGCGAAAAAAAGTTTGTTTCCTACTAAGAGTTAATCTCCAGAAAGAGATCTGGCATTGGTCTTTGGTTGCTTTTTGCTTTATTCTTATTTTCTATTTTACTAGAAGCTGGGTTTTTTTCAGTTCTTTTCCATTAAATAATGTTTAGTAACTGTTGGAATTCTTTGCTATATCCTCTGGATGATTCAATGACAGAATTAAAAGTTTCTTTTCGAAATTAATGATTGATTTGAAATTATTTGATAGCATTAAGAAAAAATTGCTTAGAGGTAAACTAAAAAAGTAATAATAGTCAATTACATTTGTTGAATATGCTCATATTAAAAAACACTTTTTTTTAAAGAATTGTGTATTTTTTTTTCTTCTAGAATTTGTATCAAATTGAAAAAGAAAAAGAAAGAATGTTTCAAGGACTTCAATAAGTACAATGAAGCTTAATTTGTTTCCAATAACAAATGTTAGAACTGTGTTTTATGTCGCATGGTTTCGAATTTCTACACATTCGGTATATAAAAGCTTTATTTATATTGTTAGAATATCTTGAAGAATTGTTTTAACTACTTTGCTATACTTAAATTATTGCGATATTTTAATATGATTAGATATCAAATACGAATATATTTTAATCAATATCCAATAATTTCGGGTTATGTAATACATTTCAAATTTATCCCTCGATTTGATTGTTAAGTATAGGCAATTTATGGGAGTAGTGCGTTCATTCTTCGATACTATTATTCTACAATTTTCATATTCTTTGTGAAAAAATTTTGAATTAAAATTCAAATCATAGTGGTATACAGTAAGATAATCTAGAGTGTAAGCATTAGAGAAAAAGTGAAATAATTATTTGAATTTAAGAGATGAAAATAATAGAAATGCGTATGTTGTTGTTATTTATGGCACTTTACAAGCTCGTTGGCAGAAAGCGATTTAAGCCAAAATGAGCGTCTCTTGTTTCTTCAGTAGCGAAAACTAAAGACAAAAGTACGACTTGACTACTTCATGCTTCATAACCCCTCTTTACAAGGGGACACATTCATGCAATTCACAGATAGCACACAAAAGAGCAACCATATGAACTGGGACTCGAACCCAGGACTCCCAGATTATGGGAAACACAATACATATAATACACATACATATAATAACATAGTTACATATAATCATTGAAATTAAATCGAATATTCCATATGTTTTACTGGCAAATTATGTTTTCTTAATCAAAGGGATTTATTTCTTATATTATTTGAAGACTTTTAAATTCAGCAATATCGAAGTGTTATATTTAATTTTAAGTTTCAAACAATGGAAATAATATTCTTTTGTGTTATAATACCGTTCAGAAAACCTAAGACTTCAATTTTGACGCAATGAATTGGTCTAGCTATCACTTTCAAAGTAAATATTTTACAAAGAATTTAAAAAATATTTATAAAATTGTTTGAATAAACTTAGAATTTTACAGAATAATAAACTTGGATATGAAAAAAATCTAGCTTTTACATTTACTTTTAAAATTCTAATACTTAAATAAGAATTTCATCAATATTACTGATTAATTTTTATATTTTGCCTCTGTTTAGTATTTTAAAAATGTTTCTGTAAATCAGGATAAATTTTAATGAAGTTAAATACTGTTAAGTTCATATAATTAATATATATTTGTTTGAAAAATTTTGATTTTCTTACCGAAATACATTCATCAGTATTGAAATTTTGAATAGACTGACAACCCAAACAACAAATATTTTCACATTTTGAATAACAGTAAGAAAAGAAACCGACCATAGATTTTTAATAAAATTTGTTATCCCAAAATGGCAACGCTTTGTATCCATAGCAACGAATCACAGTCCTAAAAGGTCACGGAGAGAAAGGGGGATGATTTTCAATGATAAAGTCATTGCTTTTCCATTTTTTCCAACATTTCTTTAGATGCACTTCCAACTCTGGGAAGAAAAGCCTCCCAATTTTTCATATTGCGTTAGGCTCATTCAGTGAAAAGGCTTCCGTTTCGCTGCACCAGAGATCGAATTGCAATTTTCTTTATTTCCTCGGATATTTCATCTGATTACATTACGTAGAGCTGTACTACAGCCAGAGATTGATCATTATGCTTCGGAAGGGAACTGGAAAATTTTGCACTCAAATATAATGATACAGACCATTGTACCTTTTCTGTGTACGTGCTGACTTCTACGAGAATTTTAGCTCAGCATTTGAATATAATTCGTATTGATGAAAACATTTTCTAGATCAGGACAGAGATTTATTGTTTGGAAAATGTCACTTGTTTGGATTTATTATGCTTTGGACACCGCTTGAACAGCTTGTTTTTCTAAATTACCATCAGATTTCTGAAATAATTGTTTTAAGTATATGCACAAAAGGATTATTAGAATTACTTGAAGAAAATATAATCACAACAAAGTTGTGAGGTTATTCCTCTGAAATTTTCAGATAAAGCCAACCTTTTTTTATGAAACTACGTGATTTTTTAAAATTTCTTTTAAAAATACAATTACTTATTTATAATGTAATGTATATCATTTGTGTAGAAAATAAATAATACTATATATATATATATATATATACTGACAATAATTTTAAAATTAATTGCCTTATTTATTATATTTTATACATCTATCATTTTTCAAGATAAGATTGATTTCCAATTAAAATATTTTGAAAGTTATTTTAGTCATGAATATATATTAATTTTCATTCAGAATGAAAATGAAACCAGCTTATTAAAATTATTATGCCTGGACGAGCTTAACATTTATTTAATAAAGGTCAATCAATATAATATTTGAAGAACAATGAATCATTACCACATATAGTTATTTTTAAAATGATAATAAAGAATGTTTTTTTGGACTTTTTAACAGTACTTCGTCATATTCTGAGATGGAAAATAATTTTTGATCCAAATACACGAAAGGAGCTGGTAAGTCGAATTGAATAACACAATTCTTGAAACGGCTTAATAAATGCTACTCAATACAAGTGTAATCTAGAAGATCACATAATTTAATATTTGAACCCATAAGAAAGTTTAGAGCGTGGAATTTGTACCGACAGCTTATTCAATTCACATTTATGTAGTATAATTCAGAAAATTAGTGAATCTAAAGTGTATCAATATGGGCTAGTTCATTTCTATATCTGAATAAATTTATCGAAAATTCAACTGGAATCAGAGTACCATGTATATTTTAAAACTGGCGCATTGCAGAAAAGGTCCTTAACAAAATGTAACGGTATTAAATCGAAGTGATATTGCTTTAAGTGGCCCTCTAAATTTTGTGTTTGTTCATGGGATATATATCCAATTGTTAGAAATATGTGCCTTCAGCTCCGTTGATAAGTCTCTAGAATACTTCCATGGTCATCTGTATAATACGTATTAGCAGATACACAGTTATTCGAATTAAATATTCATAGCTTAGCGCTAACTGACGAAACCTTATGCCTTCTTACACATACTATGCATTACTAATTCATTTGAACAGAAATGATTATATTATTGCAACATGAATCAAAAATTTAAGTTCTTGGTTATTTAAAACTCTTTCAAATTCGGTTAATGAAGTATAAAATAATTTTAACAAAAAAAATACATTAACCACTAATTACATTTATAGACTATAGGACTATATATTGTTGTTGTTGTTTATCGGTATATGTATTTTAAATTTCAATGATCATTACACACAAATTGAATTATATATTAAATAACTTATTAATACTTCCTGTAAAAACTTTTTTTTTAAATTTGTCTTTTGTATTGAACAAATTCAAATATAATTTTATGACGAAATGAGCTTAACTGATGGTTCTGAAAAGAAGAGCAAAATGGAAGATGTTTATCTTGTGTTATCAGTATGTAATCACGTACTAATTCTAAGGCAGCAACCATTAATAATCAGCAATAACAAATAAACAATGTAACTGTCATTGAAACGGAAATTAAGGCATACAATTTTCCAAACATGACTAAAAAACTTATTACCCTTAATTACTCGAGCTTTTATATTTGATTATTGAAAGTAATTTAAATCATCATACGGTCCATCAGTTTATGGAAAAATTAATTCCAAATAAATAGACACTGGCGAAAAGTAAAGTTTTTATAATATCCAGTATATCGGCATTCATTCGAAAATAAAGTAACAAAGTATAATTAAACCTTATATATTAATCAATTATGGTAATGTGATTAAAACTTTTAAATAAGAATGCCAATTAAAAAATAAATATTCCTCTATCATCTAAGCACTACTTATACGAAAGTATATGGGCCATTTTACATCATCATCTCCTTTGCAATATTACACAATCTATAATCATGTTCTTTTTTTTTTATAAACTATAACAACAACATACTCAGGATTCATGGCAGAAAAATCATGTATTCTTTTGCTTTCTTGGAAATAATTCATTCTAATTTTCCCCTGATGAGATTTACTTATATGTTTATATTGCAACCTATTTTTGACCATCTTGTATATGTTGTTGCTTATTCCCCTTGGATTAACACAAATTCAAATCAAGCCCAAGGGATCGGGCAAAAAGGATGCAAAAGCTAATGAGGATTAAGATCTCTAAGCAATCGAAGGCAGAAGCTTTTCTGTGCTTAAGTTCATATGAAGATGACACACGCACTCGCTTGCACAACCTCTTTTTACATAGAGGCAGGCTCTTTCCCACACCTCACAGAGTATATGGTAAGGTAAGAACCAGATTCAAACTCGGGACCCTCAGATTACGAGGAAGACGTGTCCCCTAGTCTAGGGCACTGGCCCATCATATATATACTGTAGGTTTATTATGAAAAATATAATCTATTATCTATATAAAAAAAATAAAATTCTGAAATCTTTTCGAATTCCTGAATTTAAGATCAGATTGTTGATTCTTAAAAAAACATGAAGACAATTATTTGAGGCATGAAATTCTTTTTAGATAAAGCAAATACATTTTTCAAATTGTTTTCCATTTCAAATATTATTGGGTAAAGACAACTGGTTACTATTGGAAAACCGAGTAAAGAGAGAAAAATAGAGTAACTCTCTAAAAATAAATAAATAGGAATTTGCCATTTTGGATAAGGAGAGAACATCGCTCATGATCGTATTCACCGGTAATATATTCTTTATGTGACATTATGCCAAGTGGAAGATGGTTATTCCACACCATCTCGGACACGGTGGTTATCACTGCTGCGAAGATATGACGAATTTTTCCTTCACTTCATTGGCTTTAGACGGAGAAGAATGATGATAGTGGACATTCGATCACCCAAAAGATTTTATGTCATACTAGATGCTATATCTGGCTTTACAATGAAAAGAAGATACAATTTGTGCAAACTATATTATATAACTAAAATATAATAAAAATATGGACATACGGAATGTAAGAATTCAAAACTATTATTTTAATTCGTATAATTATTATTTTCCTTGAAAGTGTGCTATACACAAACTAATATTAGAACTTATAAATGAAGAAAACATCGATGTTGCGAATTGTGTAAAAATATATTTGTAAAATAGAAATTACGTTCAAAAGAATAATAAAAGAATGTATATATTAATTAAAAAATAATATATTATTTACCAATTTTCTTGATTAACCTAAAAGTTTATAGATAAAATAAAATAGCAAGAGTGCGATAGTTTGATTTTCATTCTACAATATTGGTTAAGTATACTTTTTTGTTTCATTAATAAAAGACTATGTTAAACAAAGAGTAATAATAAAAATTATTAAAAAAAAAAAGAAAATAATTATCTTCTGTGTTGAATATCGTAAAACTATAGCTGTAAAACAAAACTAAATCGGAAATAAACGAATAAATAAATAATTTTCTTAGACGTATAATTTAACTGGTAATAATTTATTTGTGATTGCTTTTTGTAAAAAAAAAATATATGTATATATATATATATCCCTTTTCGTTGTTGATGCTACCAAATTCCACATCCATCAATTTCAAATTTTCTCTTCAAAAAAAGAATTGAAAAATTATTTAATAGTTTAAAACTTCAATGTCGAAATTATTTATAATTAAGATCTTACGGAAATTGCAAATAAATCAATCGTGTTTCCTGAACAATAAATAGGCTGCACGATTTTTTTGTTCATGATAAATAATTGTTATAAATTATAAATTCAATTTTTATCATGAATGGGCAACAAATTATTTATTTTTAAACTAACAACTGTTTTTCAAAGAAAGCAGTCTTTTCATTTATTTTAATCACATTTCTAATTATTAACTATTTATTGACATAAACGAACGATTAATAAAAAGTAAACCAAACACAATGATTTAAAAATTTAATATTTGATCAAAATAAAAATAAATGGGCATAAAGAATTAAAATTATGTGCTTAATATATAATAAAAATACTCTATCTTTTATTTGAAAAAAAAAAAAAAACTCCAGGAATGAGCATTTATCCTATGATTTAAAGTTATTTGCTTAATATACAGGGTAGTTAGAATTAAAGTTCAATTTTGAAATGATCCTAAAAGGAAAACTACATTACAGAATGTTGTCAAACTGAGTAGCATTTTAAAGTAGGTCAATTAAGTTTCTTTTCTGAAAAAAAAAAACGCTCAAAACCTCATTAACAGGTGGGAAATGACGCTGTATGCAATATTGGTAGGTAAAATAGGACATGATGACATCGGTTTAAAATTGTTTAATCGTCTCTGAAACGTGTTACAAAGCATGTTCAATGTGCTTTATCTCAAAAGCAATGTTTAAGGTGATAATTTAAACAGTTTGGTGGAATATAAAGAGGAAACAGAATACATCGATTTGTGTGTAACATTACTCCTGATGTACTAAGAGCTTCTGGTGAAAATACACTAATGTAATTTAGCCTGCTATCAGAAAAAGGTGGCGCCACATTGAACATTCTTTGTAACACGTTTCAGAAAAGATTAAACGCATTTTAAAATATCTCCATGTCTTATTTTGTTTAAAACTATTGCATACCATGCTATATCTCTCCTCGTGTTGAGTTTTTGAACTTTTTTGGCGGAAAAGATATTACTTTTACCTCCTTTAAATTATTAATAAGTTTGATAACGTTTGACCCAGTAGTTTTCTTTTTATGACCATTTCAAAGTGGAATCACAATTATAATCACCCAGTAAAATGAAAATATACAAATAATATTTCAGTAAAATAATAAAAACTCCAAGTATGAATAGTTATTTTATGATTAGAAAGAGTTGAAATCACTCAAAAAAAATATCTACTAAAAAACTATTAGATCAATCAGTACAATTAAAGGATTTTTAATATAATCTTTCAAATTCATCAGATAATGCCATGATTGATTTTTCCAGACATACAGAAATACCCCATTAAATTCCAATGCAGCCTTCGATCCGATAAATGTTATATATCTTTAAATAATAATTGCAGATAACTAAAGTTAATTAACTGCATTTTTGCTCACTCATCCAATTTTCTCTTGTCATCAGATTCTAATTAGCGAAGCAGTGATTAGTTGAAATATTATTAATTATCAATTAATTATATGCCAATTAATTTTTTTATTGCTAGCTATATGGTGATGAGTTCGGAATCATTTTTGAATTAAAGAGAATATTTTCATGAAAAAAAGATGTTTAGCCCGTCTTTTGTTGGTGTAATGTATCGATGATTTTTGAAGCATTTGTTAAAACTGCAATGCTACTTTTGGTATATTTTAGTGACAATTTGATGCGAATTGAAAACTGTATGCATTTATGGGTGAAGATGTATATACATCTTATGGAATTCCAGAAATTTTCTATATCTCTTCTATTTTTTGTAAAATAATTATATAAAAAATAAAAAGTATTCGCAAATGAATATGAGTTTAAAATTAGGTGCAATGATAATATTTAGATATTTATATATTATACAATATTTTTCACTTAACAAAATAAAGTTGAAAATCTTTAGTTTAATGATGTTTTGTACACATGTAATTTTTTATGCAAAGTAATGCGAAAAAATAAAGTCAATTACAACTATCTAATCTTCAATAAAAATTAATACAAAATAAATAAGAAATGTAATGACATATAATCTCTGTTTAAAATAAGCTAAGTAAAGTTTTAATTATTTTTATCAATACTATATTTACATGAAAATGATTCCGGACTGCAGTATTTTTTTTTCTTTTATTATATATATTATTGCGATCTAAACAATCCAAAAAGCTTCACATAAAAATACATTAACAGTAGACAATTTCTATAAATCTCTGGCAGCAGTAGGAATAATCTTAATTTTCTTCATCCGAATATAAATTAATTTTTCACAAGTTTTAAAATTAGAAATTTTATTCTATTAGTTATACGAAATGACAAATGTTATTGAGCAAACAATTAAGGTTTGGAAAATGTTAAAAATTCCTTAAGCTCAGTTTTTGCAATAAAATTTCAGCTTAAAGTTATTTTTAAATATAGCAAAAATATTTTAAGGTATATTGTTTATAAAAATAAAGGTATTTGATGGTACAAAATTTTTGAGATATAGAGAATCTTTCACAGAGGATTCACAATCTGGTAAACCATTCACTTCGATTAATGATCAAAATGTTTGTAAGATTTAAGAATTGGAATTTGATCTTCGCTTCACAGTAAAATACATTATTGAGCAAGTTACTCAATGTTTGTCCGCCCCCCCACACATTTTTTTTCTTTTAATTATTATCCAAATGCTTAGATGGCTCAGTGTTATATGCACCCGAGGCGCAGGGAGCCGTTATGTTAAGTCATGAAACATTAAATTTTAAAAGATCATTAGGTTTGCATGGCTTATGTCATACTTTGAATAGGTTACATTCTCAAATAATCCCTAGAGATGTTGCCACTGGAAAAAATTCCAAGTAATTCACAGGAAAAAAAAGACATCTGCTAGGCTAATTTCTTTTTAAAACGTAGTATGACCAGTAGGGAAATTGGATAAACTGTTTTGATATGAAAATAGTTTAGCAATCAACTGAATACAAGATCAAAAACCCCACGTCAATGTAGCTTAAAACAGTATATCATATAAGAAAGTAATGTCTATTTTATATTTTGATTATCGCATTGTTGTCCAGTATATATTCCTACTAACTGATGCAACGAACAATAACGTTTATTTTTTGGACTCTTTTGTATAGTTTCCGAAACGATTCTTTGAAAATTGGCTGATATGTTTAACCCTTTCAGGGGCGGTGACATACTCCATATGTCACCTTTTTACAATTTTTTTAAAACTAGAAAATCGCGTTGAAATAACTACATAAAATTTCCTAACGTTTTTTAAGTCTTTATCTTGCCAATAGACGGCAGCACGAGTCTTAGAAAGTATTCTGTTTCCACACAAAAAATTTAAGATGGAAGCATGTTTTCATATGATGTAATTTGTCTTCATTTTATTCCGATAAACTTTATTTTCGAATTCAAAAAGCTCATTTTTTTGCGTCATTCATGTTAAAAAGCGTCATGAATCCCTAAAACTGCTTTCATTTCATAAAAATACCTTCTAATTACGAGTTGCATATTTGTGAATTCGCTCCAAAACATGTTCTAGATGCGCGGTGACATACCCAGTATGTCACCTACCCCCCAGCCCCCTAAGGACCTTAATTTTTTTTAACTGTAAATTACATGTCAGTAATAGGATATAATCAGATTTAAATAATTGTTTCGAAAAAAAAAATCATTTTTGGCATAGTGCCCCTGATAGGGTTAAAGAGAGCTCTTGAGAATTTACACTATGCTAATATTCTTTTCATAATGCAATTATTATTGCATATTTATAAAATATTTAAAAATATGCGATCATTAATATTTTTTATGAAGAATGTTTTTTTAAACTAAATACTAAGCAAATGAGATCCTTATGATTTGTATTTACCTGATTTCGTGTTTTACTTATTTACAGAGTTAAAATTGTCAGTCTGGGATCGTCTTTATGTGTCTTTTCATCAAATAAAAGAAAATTCGCTAGGAAATTTGAAGAGATTTTATTAAAACGACTTAAGGCATGTTTTGATCATTGGTAAAAACGTTAGCAAAAGATACTGAATTCGGTAAAGATTATTTTAAATGTGGTTCAATACAGTATAAGCAATAAATTGAAAAATCCATGTTTTATGGCACCATTTGATAATAAAAATAATATAATTTTGTGTATAATCTTTGTTATTCAACATTCTTTATGCTTCATAAAAATTTAGAGGAAATTTTTTTCTTTAAGACTATATTGAATTACACTTTTCTTCTATTGCCGTAGGATTTATATCTATCTTCATTAAGAAGCGGCATCAACCTTATATTTAGGTCAGCTACATGAGCAACAAAATCATCTTCCTCTGAAAGGCCCTCTTCAAAGGAATATATTTCTCTTTTATTAACTTCTTGTACAGGTATATAATTCTCTTTGATACCACATCAAGAGTAACATACCTTCCTTATGGTACTCTCTCCCTTGGGAAACATTTAGTTACAACAGCACCACAGGATCTCCAAGAAGAGCCGTCATTTTCTAGAAAAACATTAAAAAAGAACCCAACCTCTACGGCCTCTCAAAAGAAAAAAGCTTCCGAAATATAAGTTGACTCTCAAAAAAGCATTTTGTTCTGCAGAAAAAAGGCCGTTTTTATGTGTCCCTCAAGCCAACATTCTCACATCAAATGAAAACCAAACTTGTAGTCTGATCTTTAAGTACAAAGCCTGGAGGAGAGAGAAAGGAAAACATAAAAGTATATTGAAGCAACATTTTTTTTAAACTTGGCAAAAATTCTACCTCATAAAAAAAGTTATTTTTTATAATGTTTTTTTTTTTCTTTTGGCTTTTGTTAGTAAGTTATTTCCTCCTCTTAGAGACACCGTTTTAATTCTCCAGGGAAAATAATCGCTAAGAAATTTCTTTGTTATATATTTATTTCATAAATTTCATGAATTCGTTTGACATCGATTATTAGAGCAAAAAGTCTATTTTGCCATGTAAAGTACCATAAATTGTACAAAACCCAATGGAAAATAATAACAAAAAATAATTGAAAATATTACTGTAAGAAAAATGAGATAATTTCTTCAAAGATATCTTCAAATTGAATAACTATCGAAAACAGTCTCATTTTAAAACTTGCTTCTCTACTAAGAGCACAGCATTTTATGAAAGAGTTAAGTTGAAAAATATCAATATTTTTCGATGAAACTAAACCTATTTTTTACGTAAGTGCTTTCAAAATTTTTCAAAATTAGTTCAGCATTCATAAAAAAGTCTTTTGAGCATAAAATATTTAAAAGAAAGACATTGAACAAAAATATAGTTTTAAAAATCTGGGACGGGATTTTATACCTCAATTTCACAGTAAGTGAATTTTTTTATTCCATTATATTTCAGATAAAAATTAAATATTAATTTTAGTGAATATAAATTGTAGCAATAACACTATGAAATGCAAAAAAGTTATAATAAAGTATGTTTAAAAAAGCAAATATACCACAGTTTAAAAAAGCAAATTTCCTTCAAACTGCATATTTTTTTGTAAATATTTAGATATTATTTTTAATAATATTAATTTTTTTGTGAGTTTGAACTATTTTTCTGAAATATAACCAAATATTATTAATCTTGAATTTCTTGCGAGTAAAAAAAACAATGTTTCATTTATTAAAAAAAAGTTAATCTTATCGCATTCAATGTTTTTGTGTAAATATATATTTTAGAGGAATGTAGATTTTTTTCTTCTTTCGAAAGAATATATTTAACTGTTCAGAAATAAACTTCAAAAAATAGGTTATTAGAATTTATGGTATAATTGCATGGTAATTACAAATTATATGGTGAACTTCGTGATAGATTTTAATAGTAAAAAATATTTTTTAAGTATAACCTTGGTTTCAACTGCATTTATTTTATGTAATATAAAATAAATGCAGTTGATTGCATAAAATATATTTATTTTATGCAATCGTAAATATATTAATTAATGATATTTTAAATTTTTGCCATTTATTATTAATATTTATTTATTTGACGAATTTCGCTTTCATTTCAAACTCCTATATTATTATTTTAGATACAGAAATCTTGTTAAAATGAGACCTTTTAAGATTAATTTGTTAGAAAAAATAAACTGTATGGATTAAAATTTTAATTATTTTCAAATACGCTGTTGCTGTTGAAACTACCTAGTCCTTAGAAAACAAAGAGGTAAATAACTTGTATATAATTTATATTTCACAAAACTAGGAATAAAGGAAATAAAAGCAGTTTTAATCTGGAGATGACTTCGAAAATTTTCATTAATTTACAGTAGTGCATCTCAAAGAATTTTTGAATAAAATATAAATTATTGATTAGTACTGAACACTTATTTTCTTTCAATTCGATATGAGAAAAAACGGAAGTTTCGTATAATAATACAGCATCGAAAATATCTATGCTTTACAGATTGTTCCGTGAGAACTATTATTTTGATTCGATTAACTGAGGAACTACATTTTTTATACTGCATTACATTATGATTTATTTATAAAACATATCCTTTTTTTTTTTCAATATTCTTACTTGTAGGAATGTTTTATAAAATTTGAAGTTCTTTTACTGTTATCTAACGTTTTCCCAATTCTTACTTTAATGAATATTTTATAAAATATTTTCTTTCATTACTATATAAGATTTTGCCAGTCTGTTACTTTTAAAAATGTTTTTTTTAAATATGTACATTCATTACTTACTGATTTCGGATTGTTTTTATTTGTATATATCGTAATTAATATAAAATCAAATTTAAATAAATTATTCTATTGATTATTTATAATCTGAAAATGTTAAAAAATTAAATCATCATCAAAAATATGTATGGTGACAAAATATCAGAGTGGTAGTACGTTAGTAAATGAATATAGAAACAGATTGCAAATTTCAATATTTACGAACTCTGAAACAAATGAAATTAGATTTAAAGTCAGTAAAAATTATTCACTTAATTTTCCAAATTAGACTGTTATGATGTGCGATGCTTATACGTTTTCTAATAATTACAATACGCAAACGCAAGCCACAATTTTCAATAAGAAACTAAAATCCATTAATCGGAGATTGTTTACATTAGTTAATTATCTCAAAATATTTAGTTCCAAATTACAAAACCTGCTTTCCAATTTAAATAAATTTATGTATACAGTTGTTTTATTATTATTTTTTTCTTCCGAGATAAGTCTGATGAGAAACGAAAACCAGAGTGTGATAAAAATTCGTTTGTGAGCAGAGAACATTTTAGTCAATACACAAATTTATTGCAGTTTTCGATAACGAAACTCAAATAAAAAAAAATGTAGATTATTTCTTGTTCAAACAGTTATTTAGTTCCTAAGTCCAAATATAAGTTACAAACTACATACAAAATAAATACATGTATACGACTAATTTCTTTTCTTCTTATTTCTTCTGATAAGAAACAAAAACCTAAGTGGCATTATTATTCGTTTGTGAGCAGAAAATATTTCAATCAATTTTCAAACTTATTGAACAGTTTTCAATAACAATTGTAATCTATGGATCTGTGGCTGTTTCACATTTAAATAATTATTTAATTGAAAATATAAACTATAAAAATTACTTCCCATTACAAAATAAATGCATGTAAACATACGTTTTGTTCCCATTCCTTCAGAAAAGAATCTTACAAGAAACCATAATGACATAAAATTTCATTCTTGAGTAGGGGATATTTTAGTCAATACGTAAAGTTACTAAACAATTTTCAATAACGGAACTAAAATCGATGATATGGAGATTGTTTCGCATTTAAATAGTTATTTGGTTCCAAATTTAAATTACAAAAATTACTTCACATTACAAAATAAATACAAAGATGGTTTATGTCCATTTCTTCTGAGAAAAATCTGATAACAAAAGTGGCATTAAAATTCACTCGTGAGCAGAGGACATTTCATTCCGTACGCAAACTTATAATGCAAATTTCAATTACGGAATTAAAAATCCATGAAAATGAGGCTGTTTCACGTTTAAATAGTTATTAAGTTCCAAATATAAATTACAAAAAATAATTCAAATTACGAAATAAAAACATATATAAAGATTTTTTCCGTTTTATTCTGAAAATTATCTGATAAGAAACTAATAAATTGACATTAAAATTTGCTCGTGACATTTTAGTCAATATGCAAGATTATCGTTCGAATATCAATTATTGAATTAAAAATCCATGAAATGGAAACTGTCATTTAAATAGTTATTTAAGTAAAAATAAAAATTACTAAAAACTTCATACAAAATAAATATATGTATACAATTGTTTTATTCTTATTTCTTCTAGAAAGAGTCTGATAAGAAACGAAAACAAGAAAGGTATTAACATTCGCTCGGGAGAAGCGGACATTTTAAGTCAACAAAAGTGTGAACTGCCAGCGAATAATTATTCAAATGATGGCGAAAGTGAGGTATATTTCACTTTAAGTGAAAGGGAAATCAACTTAAGTGACAAATGGCGCTTTCACGATTGTCAAGTTATCAGGCCTTCCAAACCGTGAACCTAATTATTGAGCCCCGAGGCAAAGCGGACTTCCGACAGCTATTCCCCTCAGGTTTCTATCTCGTGTGTGTGTGCGGTATGCACTTGACGCAAACCAACCCAGAGGGAAATAAAACAATAGAAACGAGTGTGATTTGTTATAAAGTCTTTACTTTTGACTCAGTTGATCTTACAAATTCAATGGGAATTTCAGCATTTTAAATCTCTTAATTTTGTAGAAAATAATCATTCATTCTAGGCACGATTTTACCAAATAAATTTTCTGGTACAAAATGAAACATGCTAAGTATAAAATAAATAAACTGTAAGACTGTTTGAAAATTTTCAGTTATAAATTGAATCAGTATCTTAATAAGCTAGTTTTCATTTATTATCAAGGATCATCTAAATAAAATAACACCTCATGAAAACTTTGGAATACAGTCAATGATATTTAATTATAAAAAAATATTATTGCATAAAAGGAGTAAAATAAGTGTTAAAAAATAAATTGCATGTTTCATTTATAATTCACATATTTTAGGCGCTGGAATCTTAAAGCAGATAACGCCATATTACAACAATTATCAAATAAATATTTTGTTTTAAAATAAAAATATATCTATAAAATACCGTTAGCAAATTCCTATAGATATTTCCTAATGATGCTTTTTTCTGCCTTCTAAGAAAGAAAAATGAATATGGATATATAAATGAAAATTAAAAAGAAGTTTATGATTAAAAATCACTCTAAATGGCATATTAATTACTTGTTAATCAAAATAATTAATATATATGCATCAAAATCAAATCATCGTTATGTAATATCAATTCATATTATGCTAAAAAGTTATTAATACATTATGACATTTTTTCCTTGTTTCTACAAACTGTAGTCAAAGCCGAGTTAAGGGAATTTTAAATCAAAATCTAATAAATATAGTCGGTGTCAGCAAAACATGTCTATGGAAATCTGTATTTTGAAGTACAAAAGATACATTAGAAATCACGTTAAATATTTCATTCAAGAAAATATAACTTTCTATGAAACATTTCCAAATGCATCGATAAAACCATCAATCAAATCAAAATTAAACTTTGAATCTTCTTATTAGATTCTAATTTCGGGGCTTCAGAAAATGAAATTTAATAACCTGGTGAAACAAAATCGCAAATTTTCAGTAAATAATTAATTAAGAATTATAAAACACAAATAAACTTGATAAACACACTAAAGAGAACTATATGGAAAGGATTTCAGATTTGTGCAGAATTTTTAAAATATACTTTAATAATAATTTAAACATAATTTCCAGTAATATGCTACCCTATTTTGTAAGTACTAGCCTTTTTCTAAATATAATTTTAATTCATAAAAGCACGAAATGCGGAGTTTAAAACTTTTTATCACTATATTTGATTCTTATAATAGTGAATTTATAAATGAATCTATTAAGAGCCAAAAAATGTAATTTCTTTCATATCAAAATGTTATTCTTATAGGATAATGAATTTAATAATGATATATTTTAAAGCTTTGAATAAATCTACATGTTTGATTTTATAGTATACATATATAAATGAATTTTTACTTTGAAAAGTATTATATAGCTGTAAGTGATTCTTAAAATAACAAATGTAGAAATTTTAAACATTAATAGAAATAAAAAATATTGGTTGAAAATAATAACTGTATAATTGAATCAATTATACACAATTTATTTTCAGATACATTTAAATGCATTATTAGAATGAATTAACATTCAAGAAATAAATAATTACTGAGTATCAGAATAAGTCTTAGTTCTTCATATTTTTTTTTCTAAAAACACACGGAACTGGAGATTTAAAATTTATCTCCTCTCTCCTAGAAAATAAACGAAAATTCCAAAATTCCAAAAGTTCTTTCTTTTAGAAATCGGAAGTGCAAAAAGAAAGTCTAATAATACTGATGCGATAATAACAAGTTTGACGAGCCTGACTTGACGTATAGGCCTAAATGCGTATAGTAATCTGATTACAGTAGCTCCTCAATTAGTCATCACACAAAAGAACGGGTGTGCTTTTATTATCGATAACTGCGGCACCGCCTTTCGCTTGTACCTTTGCTTTTAATTACTCAACCGCCGAGGAACAGGAGATGGGTTTTGTGTAGGTTCGAACCTTCCTTTTTTGCCTCATATTCATCAAAAGAGCTTTTGTTTTCGATTTCATTATGTGACACGTGGAATTTTATCTTGCGTTTCGAAGGTATTCATTATTAACAAGACTTTTCCATGAGAAAGGAGACGGTGGAAAAGTACCGAAAAAAATGCTTTATATAACATTCTTTTAAGTAATGTCTTCCAATTACGTTTTAAAGTTATTTAAAAATCAAAACTGTGGATAAAAATGCCTGTACTGGCTCAAATAAGCCATAATATAATGTAAGAAATAATTTTGCTGCTGTTCAATTGATTGTATGTTGAATATTAGTGAGTTTATTTTTATAGAACTGTTGAGGCTTAAAAGTTATTTGCTGCAAAAAAAGATTAAGGAATTTAGCTGCTTGTCTTTTTAAAACAAAAGATATCTTTCATAGCAGACTAGATGTAAGTATAACATACTATTAGAATTATGCTTCAGACATGAGTTAATACTGGTTTAAAGTGTAGGCATAGACAAATGATTGCATGTCAATTATAATGAGAATTATATTTTATTGCATTATACTTGTGAAAAAAAGACAATGTTCACTATCAACAAGATTTAAGCATGACATGCAAACTTATATTTCAGGCTTGAATTAATACTAGATTACTGTGTAGTCACAGAAAAAAATATATTCAACGAATTGAACAATATTTTGTATTTAAAAGCATCAAATATTTTTTTTAATTGTATGCTAAAATACCTGGATATTTATAACATTAAACACTCTAATACAACACTTTTATTATTGAAATAATTTTTCCAGCTAACTTTTATAAAAGGCTTATGCTTAAAACAATAAATTAAATTAATTCAGATTACTTTATTACATTCGATTCAAAAATGATTACTTTAAAAATTATTAGATTTCAATATTACAGAAATTATGAAATTATAATTTGAATCTTAAATTTTATTAATTAAATAGTATAAGTGTATACTTTATTTTAATCTATCAATTAGCATTTTAAGTGTGATTTAATGTAAATAATTAGGATAAAGAAATTCAACCAGTTAAGCACTATTATTTTATTTTTAAATTATCTAATAATATGGAGCTAGTTTATGTACTAACAATAGTAATGATAATTCTTTGCACCTACAAATTTAAGTCACCCTTCATTAAACTATGAAACGAAAGCTTTGAATATTTTGAAATAGTTTTTTAATTTAAATTTCAAGCATATTAAAGAAAATATAAATTGAATATGTTTTAACTATACCACAATATGCCATTTAAAGAAATTTTATGTTTCGTTTATATGCAGACATATTTCTAAATATTTAAATATAACAAATATATAAAATAAAATTTTAAATGAAATGAAATAATAGAAATAAAATCAAAATCCCTTATCGAATTCATTCTAAAACAATACAATTTATATACCCAAATCTTTTATGCATATCTTAGGGCCAGCATAACCTTAAATAAATTTCCCCAAGAGATTCATGATATATTTAATTTACTACAAAGACTAGCTCTCTATTAACATGGAGAGCTTAGCATTTTCTTGTTAAGTATTTTGACGAAAAAAAAAGAATAAATAACAAATGGCACCGATTCAATCATCCATTCCAAAGCACAATTTGCGGTAGTAGCTGGATCAAGAGTTTGGAATTTCAAAGGCAGGATAACTTTTATGAAGTGTTTCCAAAAGAATCCCACAAAAGAATTCTTGATACTAACCTGCCGCGGTTTGCCAAGGGGATAGAACACAGCAACCAGAACCTGACGCGATGGTCTGGGAAATAACATCACAGGAATACCATCCAGGATCCGTAATTTAATGATTTAATTCCTTACCACGTTGAAGAAAAGGGGGACGAGGCTGTTGTTTCAACTGAGAAATTCCTCTGCGTGCGTGAAAGAGATATTCTTGTTTGTTCCCAGGGTGAGGAATTTGCTTGCTGAAGGGTGGAACGCGATGGAGTAGAAATTTCTTCACTTGCTCTAGAAGAAGATGCTGGTGGCGGCTGTATAAAACCATTGCCTTATACTCGGTAGTGATAAATTAATAAAAGGGGATTGCCTGAGATGTAGATGGTTAGATGATCTGGTGAATTTTTTTGTCCCTTTGAATTATTTATAACTTTCTATGGAAGGGATATATTAGTGTTATTAACTGAAAAACAGTAGTAACTTTATTAATTTATCTACGTCTAGGAAAAATATGTTTTAAATGAATTCAATGCCCTATTGTTATTTTGTTTCCTTATTTTTATAATAATCGGTGTGAGCAGGTTCTCTTTGAACATTTCCTTTCACAAGTAAAATAACTATTATTCTTTAATAACGAATTGAAATTTTAAATACTTGAGCAGCAGATTAAACACTGTTCTCAAACATAAATTTTTGAAGAAGTGTTTGATTAATTTTTTATTATATTTACACAGTTGATTCAGCTTAAAATTGAATTTCCTTAAAAGTCATTTAGATGAAAAACATAAGAAATTTATTAAAATACATTTCATATTTTTTAAAATCCATAGCAGTATTAAGATATGTTTAAAAGAAAATTTTGACTATAGTTGTTAATATGAATCTTTATTTTACTTTGGAATAAAAATATTTTATGTATAATTATTTTTTGCACAATACTCCTTAATAAAATATAATTTTATATAAATACATAAATACTAATAATATATGACAAATAATAGATATTATAAAAAATAAGTTATGAGCGTATATATATTTTTTATAATAAGCTCTGTTTATATAAAATTTTCCCAATACAAATGAAAATTAAGTAAAAATGTGACGTCATTTAATATATTCAATTAGAATAAAAAAGTTTACACTATAAAATAATCATTTTTATGCATTAAAAAATTTGTTGTATATTTTGCTAATATAATTCATATGATTATACTTTAACCATTTCCCTTTAATTTTCCATTAATAATTAATTAATAGGTGATCAAACACAAATTCATTAATAAAAATATCGAATTAACCTATTAATTACATTACGAATACAAAGAAATGCGGAAACACAATTTTGAAATATTAATATTCGAGGTTTCATTGATGATCCATTTTCTTATTTACTATTATACTATTTACAACATGATGAAAATGAAAAATAAATAATAAACAATACATATTATTATTTAAGAAACTCGGCTTTAGTAATCATTTTTAGCCATATTATATATAATTTTAACCTCATCCTAATGCCAAGATTGAAACCTTTATTGCGAGAAATATGTCATAATAAAAATTACATATATGTGTATGTGTGTGTGTTTGTCTTTTTTTTGCCTCATAAATGGTGTATCATTCTTCAAATATGTGACTTCTCTTTTTGACAGCTTTTGAATTTTAGTTAAAAAATGAATATTTTCTTAGAAACGTACTCAGCCTGTTGACTTATTTGGTTAAAATTATGATACAAATCTAAAAGTTTACAGTTAAGATTATACATCTCTTATTTTCTTTGATATTTTTTGAAATGCCTCATTCAAAAACACAGAAACTTATTTACTAATATAGTCAGGAAACAAATGTTTGTAACTTTTATAAAAAGAAAATATAGTAAAAAATTGAAGTAGAAATATTTTTCTTTATAGTATTGCTTTCCTTCTTCATATTTCTTATGAAAATCAGATTTATTGATTGATGTATGTATTTTAAGTTACGCTTTGTTTTAAATAAAACTTGATAATTTTGTTGAAAAACAATCCCACAAGGAAAATAATGCATACAGCGCAATACCACTTCAAATGGAAAACTCGCTCTCAATCACTGTCTTTCAAATAAATCGCCGCCTAGAAATATAGCTGGAAAATTTCGAATGCTCGATCATTCCGAGCATGAAAAGTCACAGAAATTGCATTTTAGCCTCGCGTGCAATCACCGATTGCATAACTTATCGGCTTTTGACGATATTCGCCGTTTGATTGATGAGGCCATCAAAAGAGCTGGATGCTGCTCTGTTTGTAGAGGACTAATTATCGTGGACAACACCGGCGGGAAGATCATTATGTATTCGCCGACCGCCACTCGCCCTCCCTATAAATGCATATTCAGTTATGGTGACTTGATGGTAATCAACAATGATAGACTGTTTCTCTTAATGACAGTTATACGTTGCTGCCTTACCGTCGAGTATCATGAAAATCTATTTCGGCCCGGAAGTCATGTCTAGAACTTCTCTGAATCAAGGTAGTAATGTTGATATTAGCTAGTGCATTAAATGTCACTGTAATAATCTTTGGTATGAATTGTGTGGACTGGGACGACTATGATATAGTGATCACACGGATGATTGCCAAGGAATCATTTCTTGTAATAAAAGATTCTTACTGTAGCAAACTGTATATCCTATAATATATTTTAAGATTATCCTTTAGTTGCAAGGTTACGTTACACAATTTGACATTATTCTGCTTACTAATGTAAGTAAGAATTTTCTATGAAATTTTAGAAATCAATAAATTATCACTGTTAAGATTAAATAATTCCGAAATTTAACCCTTTCTGTGTCTCTGAAATTCGTAGTGAAATTTCGATTAATTATAGAGTTTTGATAATATCGCTTTTATTTTTCCATATATGAAGTATATAGAAAGCATCCTAATCATAACAAAAATTCGAACAAAGAATCATGACGAATCTCCATACTAAGACCTCACTGAATCCAAAAAAATAAAATTTTGAAATTATATCTGTATGTCTGAAATCACGATAATTCAATTATTTTTATTTGTATGGATGAAATTTGATTCATGGCCTTTATTCCAGATTTTCATGATGGTTAAGAGGAAATTCGGCTGTTCGACTATACATTAACAAGATAACTAAAAAACTAAATTGTTGTAAGGATAATATTCGATGCAAATTCAGCAACCAAATTTCAAAGTAGAATTTCGACGAATCTGCACATTTCAGACTTCAATGAGTGCAAAAAACGCAATTTTTAAATTATAATAGTTTGGTTGAAATCATAAGTTAAAAATGCTTTGATCTATATAGATAAAATTTGCTATATGCCCTCCATTCCGTATGTGTAGATTTCGATCAGCTTTTGAATGAAGTTCATTAATAGGAAGTCTTTCTGCCCGGTTATCCGAATATAAATTAATACGATTACTACAAAACTAAACAGCAAAATGGATAATATTTAGTACACAGATTCAGCATTTAAAGTGCAAATAAACAACAAAATTGAAACCAAATCTGCTAGGGGATTAGCTATTAATATTTTCAAAAGAGTTCAATTATTTGATAAATAAAAAGAATTGTAATGAAATATGAAGTTTGGTATTTAACTTTGTGACTATTATTGCAATTTCGTTTAAAATTTAATAGACTGGAAAAACCAAAATATGCAGTTGCATTTCTGCTGCTTTTTATTAATCATATTCCAGTGAATAATCATCTAAGTTTGCATTCTAATTGGCTCGATCATCGCTGTTGTTCTCCATTAATATTTACGTTAATATTGTTCAAGTATAATAGAAAGTTTTAGGGACACCATTCCCGTTGATTAATTTAGTAATTTTGAACATCATTTGTTTGTACTTTTTGCTAGAAATCTTCTTGGAGAATGTTTATTATGGCTTTTTTACAAACCTTCATATTTTATCGTTTTTATTCTTTTGCTATGATTTGCAGCAAAATTACCATACGGCACTTTTATATTTAACATAAAGGATCTACACCTTCCTTTAGAAATTTATATAAGCAAAATTATATTTTTTCTCATATGATTGGAAAAAGAAATTATTATATATATATATATATATAATGATGAAATTCCATATGTTGATGAAATGTTGAATGCTTCTCATATGTTCATGAAATTCCACAAAAAAGACTATTGGCACTGGACAAGGGTGATGTGAATGTACGAAGCATGTATACTATTTAATTAGCTTCCTTTGTTTCATAAATATGTGTTGTCTTGAATATATATATTTTTGGAATTCGTTACAATCCTAATAGTTAAACGAATATTGAAACTTTCACATTTCCATGATTTAAAACTCTGAAATAATAATTTTAATTTTATTAATTTATTCTTTTTTTCTTTGAATAAAGAGCAATTATAATAAACAAAGATCTTTGAAATATTTCCTTTTTTCCTCAATTAAAATATATCAGTTTTAATTTAATTATTTCCACACACAATTATCGTGTATAAAGTGATTGTAAAACTTCTAATAATGAAGTTTAAATTATCTAAAAAAGTTTAAAAAATATTCTTTAAAGTGAACAAAAATTGGTGTAAAGTTATCAAAATCAAGAATTTATTTTCATATTAATATTCTTATATCAAATTTATATTTTTAGATGATTTGATACATTTATATAATGCATTTTATTATCACTAAAGAGTTTTGAACAGATTTTTTTTAATGTTTTCTCCAATATACTCTACAATAGTATTTGTTTCATACTTTACTTCTAAATATTAAAAACCTTTTCTAAATTTACTCTTATGATAAGAAAACATACTTATGATTATTTTAAATAGTTAATTTTAAAGTTATTGATGAAAATCTAAAGAAAATACATACGATATTTATTTATTTCAGCCAGCTATTGCATTGTTGAAGTAAATAAGGGTCTTATATATGTCTTTTCAAAGAACAGTGATTCATAAAATTACTTTGCCTCAATTTAAAAGAAAAATAACACATGAAAGGAGGTACAAAATTATTTATATAACAAGTGAATAAAATTTCATAAGACGTAAATTTATTTTCCCTTGTGAATATCATGTTGATATCCTCAATCTTATTTTCCAAAAATAAATATTATAGTTAAATAGAAATTCAAATGTTTCAAAATATATATCAAAATATATACAGGTATAAAATCATTTTTATACCTGTAATAAATGTAATATTATTTCTTCATTTTCTGCTATCTGATGTAGACTAAAGTAAAAGATAAATTTGTATTAGCGAAATAGGAAGACTCAATAGAAAAAGTATTTATTTCGTAAAAACATCACAGATAATGGTGACATTTCATAAAATAGAACTTTCTACTTGATTTCTTGGGAACAGAACATATAGTATGTTTCATTTCATTACTTTTGACGAAAGGAGGAATGGAATGTAAAGATAATGAAAGTATAAGTGTATGCAATATATTTATTCAAAAATATTCATTATGAAAAAGAGGCTTATCAAGATTATTTATTTGATGAAGTGAGTCAGATGTTATTTAAGATGGTTTGAAATCTTAAATAATACGTAGCTTTTAAATGCATCAGAAAGTGTCCCATATGTGATATCGGCTGAATTATATTAAAAGGAATTTCAGAACTAAAATTTGTAATAGAAAAATTTTGATTTTAATTTAATTGACAATAAATATTTAAGAACGTAGCTTACTATGCTTTAGAATATAATGAAAAGAGGGAGTAAAATATTTTATGGTTTTCAAACCATTTCAGCCATTATTATATATATTATTTCATTTTTTAAAACATGATATAGGGATGATATTTTTTATAACTTCATTATGAGGTAGATGAAAATAGATGAATATCAGAAACGGTTACTGTCAATTACTCTCTAAGTTCCAGATTTCACAAGATAAAACGAACACAAAATTACACGATGCTTATTAGAATGCAATTTCATAATGACCTCCAAGAATGATCTTGGGAAACATACCTTGATGTAAATAAGGTAATTTTATCTGCTGCAACAAAATAAAAGATAGCAGAATTACGTAACCACTAAAACATTAGTCGACATTTATGAATTTCAACATTTCATGTCCTGCAATAAAATTACCATTTCTCTTTCAAACTGGCATAGTGCGCTTACATGGACTTTTATATGCTGTATGAAAATTCATTATTAAATTAATTAATTTTCCAAAATTCTAGATGGAACTGAAGATTTTTCTTTTTTTAATAGGTTGAAAAATGTTTTTCCGGTCATGTTTTATATAAAGGGAGTAATATATTGATATTAATATTAGTATAAATTTCAATAGTATCATTTTTCACATGGTGACTTAGAGATTTAACATAAATGGTTATGGATAAGGACTCTTTCTCAAAATGACGATATTTAATATATAAATGTTCTTTCAAAGGATTTCAATTTTTCGAATGCATTAGTTTAATTGAGGCATCTATTATTTTTACAACTGTAAGTGAAAAAATATATTTCATTATATTTAATGCATATATAAAAAATATTTTGCAGCAAACTTCTTTCAAAATAGATGTAAATATTTTAGTTACATCAGATAAACAATCAATTATAAAACCCTTAATCTTAAATCAGCAGGATTATGTAAATAAATGAACAAGATTTTTTTTTCTTCTTTTAACTCATCCTGTTGCACAGAATGGATTATTTTTTCTTCTGTAAAAGGTGAAGTAAATATGATATATCCTGAAACATTTTCCTATCAAGTCTCTCAACTCCTTCATTCTGTTACATAGTCCACTTTAATCTCATACCAATAGCAAATGGTTTATATTTTGTTATTTTTATTACGTTTTTAATTTCTTTCAAGAAATGAACATTTTTTTTTGTTCAAAACTTCAGCACACGATTCGCTTTAAGGTATCCGACTATGCTCAAAGAATTTTTTTTTTT
>JAPMOQ010048407.1:0-10852 GCA_026543055.1 Argiope trifasciata
AGACTATAAAGACAACATGTATCTCTCTGACAATGGCGTAGCTCTGTCAAGTAGCAACCTTTCTTGGAAATTGTGAGACACAGAAGCTTTAATGTTCCATATACAGACTTGAACTGAAACGCCAGTGGTTACAAAACCTGCTGGAAAGTACGGGAATGACTTTGGATCAAAATATCCATCAGCCTATGTAACATGAAATTGCACCTTAACGAATCTCTGATTCTTGCATTCAGAACGTATTATCCAGCAGTCTGCGTTCAATATGTCGGTTCTTCCCATGAACGAACGAAAACAATGAATTGCAGCTCATTGTCTCCTCCAGCTGTAACCTGCTTTTAGCGCCTGCAGATCAAAGGACTTTTATCACCTGTCTTTGAAAGCATACCACAGTTCTAAGAGTCTATGGGGACCTAAAAACGAAGTCACTGTGCCTGCATTATGTATTTAGCTGAACATAAATCGCATGCTTAGCTTGATTGTGCTAGACCACAGACCTTGACCGGTGCACTTAGTCCATGAACTAGTAAACCAGCTGCTCCCACCCCTTATGTCTGCGGGTTATGAGGTAGGGTATAGAATGAGAGAATGAAGTGTTGTAGCATTCGAACTTAAGTCCTACGAAATGATGGTCAGTAGAGAGATTTGCCACATCAACTCTCGAAAAAAAAAAATTTTAAAACCATCTCCTGTCGAACATAAGTCCTATGAAATGAGGGTCAGCAGAGAAAGAATTTGCCACATCAACTCTCGAAAAAAAATTTTAAAAACGGTCTCCTATCGAACATAAGCCCTACGAAATGATGGTCAGCAGAGAGAGAGAGATTTGCCACATCAACACTCGAAAAAAATTTATAAACAATCTATCTTCAGGGACATTTCGAGTTGCCAACTCAACAAATACTTCTGTCTGTGTGCTCGTCTTTAATTTATTCATCAACCACCTCTCATACCATTTGAAAGCTAATGTAAATAAACTATATTCGCAACTTTCACATGGACATTCATCCATTTATTCCATTGAACAAGTAGCTATTATTCAACGCAACAATAACCTTCAGACTCTGTGTTGTTATGACCAACAATTCACATTGGACATTGTCTTGAAAATACTTTAATGATTTATATGAATGTATAAAGATTTTCATTGTACCTATTTTATTCTCTATAATGCAATGACTTTGGTGATGCAGTTATCAGAAATGGTTGTATTAATAATGGGATCGTCAAAATTATAGAATTTAACATCTAGTAATAAGTTAATTTTTATGAACTAAGAAGCGGAAGAAGAAAAATTACCAGAATGTTCCTTATTAAAATAGAACGTTTTATTTAGGTTTAGTTATATGTATATTAAATATTTGAATTTTTATTCTGTAATTTACATTGGCGCAAAAAAAAAAAACCCCATTTAATAATATGTATACTTTTGAAGGAACTCGTGTAAATTTTGAGCTCGGTTTCAAATGTTAATATTAATTTTTCTTTCGTGAAATAAACAAATGCTGGAATTTTATGTAAACGCTTTCAAAATAACAAAGCGCTAAAATAAAATTAATTTTTAATTTTATTCAAAAGTATAATTAATTAGCATTTCCCGCTTAAAAAAAAACTTTATTTCTTTTAATTTAAGGATATTTTTTTATTGAAACGTCTACTAATTTGATTAAATGAAATGCCTTTCAGTTTGGTATCCCAGTTCTGTAATTATATTTTTTAATTCTAAATAAATAAAAGAATTAATGAATTTAATCCATGATATGAACTGCATGGACCGAGCTGCTCTGAAATTAATTCCAAACATCTGGGCATCCTCGGAGAGTATTTCGAAATTACACAATCTCACAGTCAAGAAATATTCTGTATAAAAGTAATGAATAGATTCTCTTATTTCTATCAATCCTTATAGCCTCGATTTGCATATTAAAGTTCTTACCTTCACATTCAATTTTAAACTTTTAAAAATGTGTCTATTGTGCATAGAATTTCCATTTTATGCATATGACAAATTAAAAATTGAAATCCATGCAGTTCTGAGAATTTAAATTTTTGCTTGTGGAACTGTTTAATGTATAAGTTTCATTGTGATTTCAAATTAAGATATTAATCGTTTTTATGCGATATAATTTAATATAAACATATAGTATGATATAAAGAAATTTTGAAACTGTATAGTTTTATCTTGTGTGACAAAGCGTTATTGTTTTGTCTGTTATAATGGGAGTAAAAAAAGATACTTAAAAAAAAGAAAATATTGAAAAAAGAAAAAAACATTGAAAAAAAGAGAAAATATATGAAAAAAGAAAATATTGGAAAAAAATTATTGAAAAAATATTGGAAAAAAAGATTATTGGAAAAAAAATATTGGAAAAAAATTATTGAAAAAATATTGGAAAAAAAATTGAAAAAAAAAAAAAAAAAAATTAAAAAAAAAAAAAAAAAAAAAAGAAAAAAAGTAGAAAAGAAAACGGAGAAAAATATTAAAGCACTCCCTTTAAATGATATGAATTTTGTTGCAAATATTTTGATATGCTTTATCAACTTTGTTATTTTTAAATTGTATAATTGCTATGTGTTATATTAGAAAAAAAGTGCATGTATATATTTTATTATATGCAATATAAATTCTTTAACCTTTTAACTGGGTATGACGCAATATTTCAAAACAAAACGAATATAAGTTAATTACTTGGTTAACAGGTTACGGAAAAAAATGGTCTGCCTCAAAAGTTTTCAAAATATCCTAAACACGTGCTAAAAATTCCGAATATATTGCTATAGATGAGTAAAAATTTTGTGTTACATGTTTAAAATGTGGCTTAAATTTTATTCGACATTATTATTACATGATTATATGTTTTTATATTTATGGTGCTATAATTTTTTTCTGTTTTAATATTCTGTCTATGCGCTATCACTATATCTTGAAGAATTTTTAATTTTCAAATGTCATTACCCTTGAATTACAATATAATGGCAAATAATTTTTCTTTTGAAAAAAAAAAGTTTTTTTTTTATCTTTATTTACCAATACTTTGAAAATTATATTTATTTAAAAGCTCATTAATAAGAAAATAACCATAAAATTTAAAATAGACATTATGCTATTCTTATCAGATTACATTAAATAAATTTAATGTTTTTCCTTAACAACAAAATAGAAACTAAGTTTTTTAAGCTACTTTTATTGATAAAGATGCAATAGCTTGTTACGTGAAATGAATGAAATGGAATTAAGTGCTTCAGAAGAAGAAAAAAATGACATGAATGATTGAATTGAAAAATGATTTATTAAATTAGGAATTTTATATTTAAGTGGATAAAAGGATTATTTTGAAACATTAAACGATTATTACATTTTCTAAAGTACTTATTTTCTTAATGATAATCTTTAGTTATAAATGTATGGACGTGCTATTTGAGCAACCTCATTTTTTTCGAAATTAGTTTTAATTTTTGCGTATGCTCTTCCTCCTTTAAGTGTGAACCCGACACATTTTCCGGGACCATATTTTCTAAAATGTTGTAATTACAACTTTGTACCACGATAGCCACACCTTGTTTGCGACTCCAAAGAGAAAAATATCCAGAATCAATAAGTAGTGATCACGATAGAAACCTTTGTGAAATTTGAGCGAGGTTTCTCATTTTAAAATTTTCTTCGACAGTTTTTTTTATCCTCCGAATGCATGTTTGTTAGTTAACATTTACAAATCATAAATATTATCCCTAGCCTTTTGATTCCTTGCCGTATCAAATACAGCTCACTGCATGATTGGTTGAATCATAAAACCGAATCTTGTCAAAATTAAAGTATCTGTCAAGTATCTCGGAATTACAAGAAACTTTATTGAAATATGCCCCGATATTTTTTCAGTGTTATATGCAGCATAATTCAAAGATAATTTATATCGTATTTAAGTTTCTCGTCTTTTTGTAATTTTCACATTTTTTTAGCATAATTTTAACCAAACATTGAAACGTTCAAAACTGACTTGTGCAAAATTTGTTTAATGAATTTTTGTTCATTCCATTTTAAACTGTACTGAATTAAAATGAGCTATCCGTTATCGCGAAAAAGTGAGAAGGATGCATATGTTATAATTACTCTTTTATTTGATTAAATATGAATCTGTTTTCAAAGAACTGATTAGTGCCCCACTCCATAGAATGTGATCAAATGAGCTGTTGAGTTATCGTATGAAAGATCACCAATTGCGAATTCGACATTTCGCTTTATCTATTTAAAGCGCTGTATATATTTTCCCATTCATATGGCTCACATTAAATGAAGTGCTCTGTTGTGATTTCATCCATTAAAAATGAATTAATAGCGCAGCACGCCTCATAAAATATTAGTTTAATGATAGTGAATGCTGCCTTTTCATGGCGAGTTTTTGAAATTTAGTATAGATGCTGGTAATTTTCTTCGATGCCAATTCTTTGTCGGATGTTTTTTTAGTACATTTATAAATTGAACAATTTCATGATTCATTGGCAGATTCCACATTGTGGTAGTAGGATAGAAATTTTGATTTGGTGTGTAAAATTTTCTGTCTGCTTGTAATCGAATAATTTATTAATATGTTTCTTTTCAAAAATTAAACTGATTATTAATCATATTAAAATTTATTATTATTCAAATTAGTTCTTATTATTATTCATATTAAAATTTATTACTATTCAAATTACGAATTTACTGTGTCTATGTTGAAATGAGATAATCATCATTGGACAATATTGGATAAATTTTCATCAGTGGTCATTGGAAAATATTGAAAGGAAATGCAGAGTACCCTCAAATATTAATAACATTTTTAGGGCCATTTTGACCAAGCGATAGTTTTTAAATGAGAAATTAAATTTATTTCTTTTGCCTTAAGAACGGTTATATACGATAGCTTTGACGCAATCATTTGTTTTCGGGAAATCTTGTTTGTTTTGAATATGCTTTGAAGCTGCCTGAAATTCTTGCAAAGGAATTTGAAACATTTGATCATCTGGTCAGAATGAAAATTGATTTTAATATTTCATATCAGTAATAAGATAAAATTGTGAATATGTTTAAATCAAATTCAAAGATATTCCAAATTTTTATTCTCTAACTTTGAAATAAAACTTTCCTATTTTTAGAATTAGTGACTGAATTTCACTTTATACATATGTACAACTTCAAATACGTTAAGGATTTTTTTTATCATAATTCCTGTATATCATGAACATTAAAAAGTATTGATTTATCCTACATAAAATATAAAGTTTTCATAGAGTTCTTGTTTTAAAATTAAAATAATATTTTGAAAAGTCGATCGACGAGTTATTCATGTGATCGAATTTTTAAAACATAATTTTTTAAAAACGTATAAAAGCAGCCGTGTGAATATGTGCTTGTGATACCCAAAAAGAAAGATAAGACGAGTGCAATCTCATAAACAAAGAATCTAATGTGGTACATGTGATTGAATATTACCTTCATATGTATTTCGTCTAAATCGTGCTGTAATTATGAAAATACATCTTCTATACATTTTTGAAAGGATTGCAGACTACTTGAATTAAAAATATTGATCACAATTTTATAGATGAGCCCTACTTTATAGAGACAGAGGTAGAAAAATATTTACTTTCTAATGGTAAAGGGTTTTATTTCCGAAACTATTGAAATAGTTGATGCTTGTTTCTCGGTAACAGAATTGGTAATCATCTGTCAGATCGCGCGCATCGAGCAACTCTTTATACCATGCTTACCTGAAGATTAAAATGGGAATTAAAGATATCATTCCGTTTGAATGTTTACTACCCAATATTTTTAGGCGAATAAATTGATTCCTCAAAATTACTGGAGATCATTGAAACATTCGTAGTTGGTAAATGATTGCATTTTTTCGCAGTCGTATTTTGTTTGGCCCCTATCACAAAGAGATGTCATTCATAAAGGCATTGATCATGAAATTAAAAGTATAATAACTTTTAGAAAGGACGGGGAAAGATAAAGGCACGTTATTACATTGCAGTTTTATTCTGTTGGCACAGCGAATCTAACTTTGAGTTTTCGCAAAGAAGCAATCATCTCTTCCATAATTAAAAATCTGAGAGAAAAATAAAACTGTAGTTTTATTTTAGGGATTATTGAAATATAGAAGTGTTTCTTTACATTCCAAATAAAGCCTACCCAAATAACTGTTCTGAGCTGATAGATATGAAATTTAAGAAAATTCCACTGCTCGGAAAGAAGCTGCCCATTTTCATTTCATTCCCGAGAACAAGAAAACATTTTGCTTTCTATCTTGATCCAACCATTTTATTCGTAACGTGAGTATTTTCTAAGCTAATAAACTGTTTACTCTTGACGTGAAAATAAAGTGGCACTCGAACAATTAGTTAAAACATAAATTCTGACTGCTGAACTTGACAGTATTTATACTAAGAGCACTGTGAATGTGAGTACGGCGCATTTGTTTTCAGTTCTGAAAGTTTACCGTCAGCATTTTTTCCCCTTCTTCCGCTTCTTCATTCTTGGAGATTTAAAAAGTTTGCACAAAAGGGAGCACATAAAGAGTATTTTGAGAAATTTTTTATTCTGTGAATTTAAAGCTTCAGAAATGTATTCGAATATCAAATTTTTACAACGGAACGAAAACGGAATAAAATCAGAAACTAATTTAAATCCAATGACCGGCTCCTTCCAATCAATTCCTTTTGCAAAATAACTCGCATTTAGCAAATTAGCTGCTGGTTTTTAATAGCTTCTTTTAAATTGTTTTTAAATTAGAACTTTATGCAATATTTCTAGAGCATTTATTTTGGTATTAAAAGCGAAACAAATGTTAACGTTCCGATTGTCACTTCTCGTTGTTTGACGAGTAGATTATTATTATTCTATTTGTACAGCTTCTACCATCTTCAACAGCTTTCAATTCTTTAGATATTACTTTTATGACATCTCACTAGATTGATTTTAGTGGTACTTCGTAAAATAAAAATACCTCAAAACATTTGAGGGGCGGGTAAAATTCAGAATATTCCCTTGATTAAAGAAATCTTGGTTGAATAGACTATTAGTAAATTCTTTTGAGCTCAAGATTCATGGTTCGTGGTTTTTCTGCAATGATATTTAAGTTGGATCATGCATATTATATAAAACCTTCAACTTTTTCGAGTTTTTTTTTTTCCGATTTCTCGAGTTTATTTTTCTTTTTATAGATTTTCCGAGTTCATTTTCCGATTTTTAGTTCTTGATTGTAAATTAGTTTTCATGGAAGTTTGAGAAAAGCTGTAGAATTTATTTTGCAATCCATGGACTTTTTTTATTTCTATGTGTCACTGCGCTCAGTAACGCAAAACCATAAAGCATATGAAACAAATATTTCTTGCTATAGGAGGTAACTTGTATACCTAGATCTCTGAATGAGAATTTTTATTCAATCGGTTGAAACCTAATATGCTATTTCATTCTGCCAGGTATGTCAAAGATGTTAAATCCGTAATGTAGTAGGTATAGAATTCCCCAAAGTCCAAAAATTTTTAAAGAAATCAACAGGTTTGCAAAAAAAAACTAGTCTGCCTGTGCATTCTCATTATCCAAAAGAGCACATTTAAGTAGATTTCAACAATTTCATCATAAATGATACTTTCTGCTAAAGTATTAATTTTCCATGTCGAAAGGATTAATCTTTTTACTGGCCATGCAATGTCAATAACGTTTACTCTCCCCCCCCCTCCAAATTTAAATGCTTTCCGTAGAAATTAAATACTTTGCACAATTTATTGTATTATTTAAAATTTTAAAAATTCATTCAGTTGATTTTTTTATATGCGAAAGCTAAACAAAAATATTAACTAATATATTGCATTTGTTTTTGAAAACCTTGTACTGATTGTTTCGGATTAATATGAAATTGCATGTCCCAGTCATTTATTTCTTTAACATGGCATTTCTAAGTGGAAGGAATAGATTCTCCTTTGTTTTTCCTGTTCCACAAATCGACAAAATTTATAAAGTTATTCTGTTTCTTCTCTTGCTAACTAAACTCAAACTCTAGAAAACAGGAACGCCATTTAAGAATTACTATTAACCCGTTATGATGTACGAGAACTCCCCGAAACTTGTACAGTTTCCCCATGATATTCTCAAAACAACTTTATGGTATATTGAATAGGTATAAATCTATTTATTCTATCTGTCGAAAAATCGTTAGTTTATTCCTGAAATCCGAACGAAAGCCTTTTGGCAGTAGTAAGAGATTAAATTCTATCTGATTTCAAAATAAGAATGCGAACGCATCAAAGTAGCTTCATAATTGTCTTTGAAAGAGTTTTCAGATTCCTTTACTCAGAAACGAGCTCGCTCGAAAGGCAACCGAAAATACTGCCTTACATTAAAAAAAATACAGTTTGGCGATTAGATTCAGGTTTCTAATATTACAAAGGAAATATTAATATCTTCATTTTGTAAAATAAGTTGTTGCAAACATTGGAAATGTGAAAAAAGTTGTGATGTGATATATTTATTTCTTTATTAGCGTGATGCGCTGCATGATTGTTCTACTGACATGAAAATGAAATAAACCTTATAGAGGAAAAATATTTTTCCACAAAACTTGGTTTAGGAAAAAAACATTAACTTGATTTTATGCTAACAATTATTCAATTAGTACCCAGTTTTCAGAAGATGACCTTTCATTACAGTTTAATGTGTATAGAATACCAAGCTCTCATGCACTGAATCTGTACAGAATTTTTTCTAAACGCCTTCACTTTTGACATTGGTATGATTGCTATTTTTTTTCGAATCATTTGCAAGTAGGCTACAGCTGGAAGAAGCGAGCTCTGGATGATGTTTCTTGGATTATTTGTTCAGTATTTCTGGAGTTTCAAAAATTTTCAACCCTAATATGCAATTATAAATATTAATGACTCCTTTATACCCTAAAATGCAATTTTCAATAAACTGATCTGTCTCTTTCTAATCGCAGTTGGTAACGACTGTGTGTGGTCAAAACCCTTTTTAAATAGACAGAAATTCAGCGGAGCGGATAATAGAAATGAATCAACCCTCTGACTGCCTAGTTTGTAAACCAAAATCACTTCACTATTTTTTGCTGCATATTTTTAGACTATATAAATTGGAGAATCAAAAATCTTTTTCTTTCAAGAAAATATTTTTTCTCGAGAAAATAAGTTGCCAGAAAAACCAATTTCAGATTTTATCACCAAAAAACATTAAAAAAAATTTCAGCTGAATTATAGTTAATTTCTATTTATTGTATAATATAAAAAAATAATGTATAAAATTTGAGGACTAATATTCTTGTCAATTTTGCACCACTGCCTAACGCTTTGCAAGTTTATTGTGTCATGATCAGTCATCTTTTTTTGAGGAGTAGTCCGAAAAATCTATATCGATATCACATCGCTATCAAAACTAAAATGGCTTTCAGAATCTGATAAGTCCTGAGGTATATATTCTCTGTCAATCGCAGAATGTTTTATAGCACCCATTTGTTTTCCTTATTTCAATGGTTAAACGGGACGAGTTCCTCAATAAATGAAGAAAAACACACGGAAACCGGGGGATGATCAGTCAGAGGATTAATAAAGGAATTGACAAAATATTACGAAAAACAATCACAATAAGTTATTATATTTAAACTCGGAGGCTTTTTCGATATTGTCTTGTGCAACAGAGCTCTTAAATTTCTTTTATCCGTTCTTCCAGCCGGATGAGTGTTATTTCAAACATAGACCCATTAGCAACGTGGCTAATCTTCATGGAAGTCTTTTTACGACAAAACAAGAAATGAGTGAATGAATAAATATAGTTTTTCATAGCTTAACCACTCGCAGTTAATAGATATGAGGCTTTTTCTCAAGATGCTTTTGGCACACAGCAGGCAATTATCTTTCATAGAAGTAAAAATAATGTTTGGCCCCATTCCACTGAAACAGTTTGAAGGAAAAAAGTTTACAAAAGCAGTCTTCGATCGAAAATTTCTTCATTTAGATTTTAAAAAAAAATTCTGATTTCTATAAATATATCGAATACCTTGCGTGTTACATTTCAGTCTTTACACACGTTCACTTGCGAATTTCTTGCCTCCGCAAGTTGTTGAAAGTATCTACTATCCTGAAGTTTTTAACTTCTCAGAGGAAAATGAAACCAAATACTCAACTCCCTCCTCTTTCCTTATGCTAATATGCGAGGGAGGGGAGATGCAACGAATCATTGCCTGATGTCTGGGCGAACATCTAGGGTCATTCCAACAACCTGTTGCAATTACGAATACGATCGTTATATAGTCGTAAATCTCTCCAGTGATTCATTGTAGGTAAAATGAACATAATCAAAGAACCCTGGAAAATCAGAGGTTGAAATAGCACAAATTGCGTCTGTCTGAAGATACGCATGGGCCGTCGGAACGGGAACTGTTTTGAACTGTTTTGCCCGAGTACCATAAATGCATCGATTTATCGAATTTTGATAGTTGGAAGCAAAACACGTAAACCATTCATAACGATTATAATTCCATATTACTTCGAATACGTAGATAAGCCAAGTATCCAATGGATTTCCATTTGAGTCAAAATAAGAAAAAGTATTTTTAAAAATAGGTGTCATCTTATTAGATAGAAAAAGAAAATAAAGAGTTAATGTATCTCGCCTTGAATATGTCTCCATGTCTTGCAACTGTTGTGACTACGTTGCTAATGGGTGTTCAGTGATCTTTTTATATATAAGTGCCGATCGCTAAAGCAAGCTGTTTGTCTCACGAAAAATCAGATATGCCAAATATGAAAGATGTTGCATATATTTTTTCTGTCTATGCGCAATATCAAATTTCCATCCCTTTTCATC
>JAPMOQ010048409.1:0-10804 GCA_026543055.1 Argiope trifasciata
GCACCAACACTAAAACTTTATGTTCATTGGAATCGCGTTAACAAATTCGCTCCTAAAATGCAATAGAGTAATCTTCAAGTGAACGAAAATGACATTCTTTGAATGAATAAGAAATAATCAATAACACTTGATCAGAAGCTTTATTTATTGGTTAAATAATTAATAAATCCTCAAACCAAGGTATTTATTGTATTTGTAAAACGGTGTATAAGTTGTTACTGATATAATCAGGCCAATTTTTCTCAAAATAATCAAAAGAAAGAAGAAAAAATCCAGTGAATCCTCTATGATCTTAGCAATCAACGGATGCTGTTAAATCTGATATCGCGCAGCTAAAGCAGACACAGATTCCAATGACTTTACAGGATTATTGTTTTGAATCTGTTAGTTCACCCAAATAAATAATAAACAGGGAAGAAAATTAAAAAAAAAAATCCTTTGCTACAATAATGGTTGAATTTCATAATTTTTCTTTTCAAATTTTATCTGTAACCTCAGGACATTCTGAACAATTATCACTTGCAACCTGTTCCCCAACCTCAAAATAAACGTTGACACAGGTTCTAAACTTCAATAACTGGACTTATTTCACTAATTAGTTTCCCAATTTTACATGCATAATTAAGGAATCAGAATATTATTCACGTATAATCTAACTTAGTAATCTATCATACAGGTACAATTTAAATTAGAAATTATTAGGTTGTTATGCAAGTAGAATTTTAAAATAGCAATTATTAGTATACTATGCACGTATAATTTAAATTAGTAATTTTAATTGGGTCATATATAATGTCACTCATAAAAGCTGATTTTCAATGTCATACTGACGCATTAACTGCCAATCATATTAATAGTGCACGGTCAATGGCCTTAATTACTTTACCAACACAAATGGTCAGTAGCGAACGTTTGAATTATATTTGATTGGGAAAGCACAGTTGATGTCTGAAGATGAATACATTTTTATTATAACAGCTGTTGAAGGCTTTTATCATGAACAGATCCACTCCAAATATGTCGAGAAATTTGACACATTAAATACTCTTCTTTAATTTATTTCGATCCCAATATTCTTAGTATTAATTTTCTGGCTTGCTTGAGAGTTTTTTTTTTATATATAGAATCAGGTTATCTGTATGGCGCAGAACTTTAAATAGGAAGCTATCATACTGATCTGGATTTTGGAAATATTTGATTATGTTAATATCCTTTCAATTATTTTCTTGGAACAAAAATTCACTATGATTGACATTTTTTGCATGAGAAATTTTTAGAAGAATATAACATTCAAAATAGCTCAAAATAGGTTGCTTAATTTTTTTGTTTTGCTTCTAACTAGTTGTTACTTGTTTGTAACTTTGTTTTGCTAGTCTTTCATAACTCATATGAAAGACTAGCTTTTACCCACCCCTTTTTACTCGTGGAAATTGTGATGTGTATGTATAAGACGGTTTCATCAATCCCGTTATTCCAATACCGTTTATGGCGTTTCAACTGATCTAAATGTAGTCTGTCGCTCCGCTTTCTTAATTCTGCTCGAGGATTCGACGCTCTGCTTCTAGTGACTCTCATAGCTCGAGTTTGATTACTTCTTTTCGAAAGATTAGACTGGTGTTTCAAAAAACTCAAATAATAACTAATTAATAAATTAAAACTGTCCTAAAAACAATGTACTTAAAACCATAAGCCTATACGAAAAATATATAGCATCAAAATAAAATTTAACCAATTTTAAAGTACACAACTAATCTTAAAACAATTTATTTACAGTTTGTACCTGAAATAAAACAAATATCAAATCAAGTCCACATTTCTTGAAAATCAAGTCAAATCCATGTTATTTATTGATCGAGATAGCTACAACAGTATTATACACATAATTTTTAAACTTTTAATTTAAATGAAAACCCATTTGTCAACAATCACACGTGAACTTTCAATGCCAGTTGGTGTAACGCCATGTATGACATGTAACGAATTTCTGATTAGAATTTTTTTTTCCTTTATTCTGTTTGCTTTTAATTTAAAAGTACTTCAGAATGAACCCGAAAGATCGATTAATCAATAACGTTTGATTTTAAATACATCAAACACTAAGAAAGTAAACAGAATTGTTTGAAAGAAATAGGTTGAAATCTTACTGAGCCTAACCTCATTTCTGTTGGGAGGAAAAAAACTGGAGCCTTACTCATCTTTGGATGGATTTGGAACCAGCCTTTTTGTTTTTTAATTAATAAAAAATCAAGCAATTAATGAACTGGAATAAAAAATAGCCTATGTTCTATTCCTGACTATAATCTATCTTTGTGCTAAATTTCATCCAATTCTGTTCAGTCGTTCTGGTATGAATGAGTAACATCCAAACTTTCTCATTTATAATATTAGTATAGATAAGTACTAGCTACATTTTAAAAATAATTAGCAAAATCAAAGAACCCATTCGCAATCTAACCATAGGATTGAGTTTGGTTTTCGTTTTTGTTTGAATTCACAATTGTATTGTATTGATAATGAACTTCTGTTTTAGGCGAAATCACTCAAATATGCCAGAGACTCTCAGTATTCAGGATCGCGATTGGACAGTTTGAACCAGCCGTCCACCGGCATGTCTCTGAGCCCGTTCTTTTCGCCATCAGGAAGTTTCATACAGCTGGAAACTATTGAAAGTGCCATTCCTTGTGGATCTCAGAAAAACATTCGACTTCTTTTCACATCTAAGGAAAACACTGAATTCGATTTGTATTATAAGGTATGCGCATACGTTTTAACTTAATTCAGGAATGTGAAATTTCCTGCTGAAAATTATGAAGTTCTTTAAACCTTCTAATAAATTTGCATCTTCTAATAAAATAATATCCTCTGATAAATATTTCAGATAATAAGGCAAGGAAACGTTATTCAGACTGGCACTAAAACAGTGAATTTCAATATTGAAAATGATGTTTCCAAAAATTACGAGAATGATGATGAACTGATTAACGACTCAGAAACCCAACTTGTTCCGGCACCTTCAGATAATGACTCTTCAGCTAATGATGAAGATTGTCAGAGTGCCAAGGATGTTAAGTAAGTAATAATGTGTCTGTAACAAATTATTACCTGTTCTTGTAAGTGGCTTAAATTATTCAATACTTGTTGTATTTGGCCAACAGCTAATTTGACTAGAATATACTTCGTATTTTAATTCTTATAAATATATCGATATTCATGATTCTCCAATAAATTATTTTTAATCATCAAACTGTGGTGATGTTAAAGCTCTGCTATTTTAATAAACTTGCATCTATTTTTTTAGTATGAAGTTAAATATTTAAACTTTATCTTAACTTGTTATTTGCAGCATATTCGATTGTAGTTATTAAATATGCTTCAAGAATAATCTCGAATGTAATAAATCTCAGAATATATTCAAATGATTTTTTATAAGGAAGATCTATATCAGCATTAATTTATTCTCTTCCCATCCAATTGAGGTTTCCACGAATGAGTTCATCCGTTGTCTTGATTATTGATTTACGTCCCCCAGAATTGATAATCCATAATTAAAGATACAATTTCACTAATAATTATCATTCTGTGATATATAAATATCAATCTTGACAGTAAGAAAATGTTTCTTACGAAGAGTGCTGGTACAGGTGGTATAATCAAAAGTTCCAATATATTTAAATATTTTTGAAAAATTGTCATAAAATAAGTTTGGAATATTTCCTCGAACACTTTTTTCTTTAAAATATGTAATTCTTAAGAGTATTTTGATAGCTTATCATTCGACTTTACGATATTAAGAACAATTACATTCGTGATCTTATAATTCTTGAACAATATGATCGAGATTACATTCGCGCTCTAGAATTATTTGAACTCGACACATAAAAATAAAAGCTTTAAATTATGGCTAAAGTAATTTATTTAAAATAAAAAAGTAATTATGTATGATTTGCTTTTATATATTGTGTAATGGGATTCCAAAGGTAATTAGTCCCCATTATTTATTAATTTATTTCCGGTTTTCACTCAATCCTTTTATTATAAATAATTATTTGTTGTTAAATACATATTGTAAACATCAAGAATATAATTATAAGAATGCTATTAAAATTAGTCTTTCGACCTATTGTTCACTAATTATCTCTAAAAATTTCATAAATTTGAAGTCTGTGTAACAAATGCGTCCTTTTCAGATACATCCCACCCATCGGTGAAGTGAATATTCCTGTTGATGTTGACGCTAATTTGTCACCCTCTTTTACTCTACTCGTCTTCTACGTACGAGAGGACAGAGAAACAGTTGCAGATTCTCAGAAAATTGAAGTTCAAAAATGCTTTAAAAACGAGGTATAAATTCCAATTCTAAGATAGCTTCATTATATAAATAATAATATCTCCCTCATAAATAATCATCGTTCTAATAAATAAACAGAAACGCTTTATAAACTTGTGTTATTGAAAATACTCACAAAAAGCGAAATTCTTATCATCTCAACCGTATAAATTTAAAAATATTGCTTTTATCAAATTGGCAGTTTTAACAGTTGGTTTGCTTTATAACTATTCTTATTTAATTTTAACTGATATTTTCATATTAAATTTTAATATTTTTAGGTTTTTAAGTGACACCGCGTGATTGGTTAGTAATATTCTGCAATATTATGGGCAAAAATTGGGGTTGATATTGAAAAACAAACCAATAATATTTAATGAAATTATTTCTGTAGATAATAAAATTGAAACAGTTTGTTGCTTTCACATTTTGAGGTTTAAACAATTTGTTCTCTTCGTATTTTGAGGCTCCAAAACTTCAAGTGAAAACAATATCATATTCTTACATGACAAAAGGGAAAAATTGGCAATTTGTAGCCTTCTCAATTTTAGGCTTCAACAATTTGTTGTCTTCATACTTTGAGCTTCAATTATTTATTACCTTCAATTATTCAAAATCTCTTAACAAAAATAGAATCATGATATCACATGGTAAAAAAGAGAAATTAGTTAAGCTTTGAGCAAGTGTACATACGGATTAAATTCAGTTCAGATTTAATTTTTAAATTCGATAAATAAAAATACCATTGCCCGTATGCTTTATCGAAATTAAGAAAAGTGCACAATTTTTGATCGTGTTTATTAGATCGACTAAAATATTTCAAGCAAGAGTCAATTAAAATTTAAAAAAAAGACATATTTGTTAGAAAAAACCTTAATTTTGTTGTAATAAAACACAACTTTATGATTAATTTTATTTCGTTTATTTGAAATTTAAAATAAATCTTTTTAGATTTTATCTTATTTTTTCAGGAAAAGTATTGTTGTTATTATTTTAAATTTCATACTTAAGCATAAGCGTACAAGAAAGATTATTGTGGGATGCATTGTCATTTTATAATTCATTCTACAAATTTGATAAAGAGTAGAAAACTGTATTTTATACAGATGTTATAATGTATTTTTAAGTTAAAATACTGATAGCACTCAATTTAATCGTTTTGGTCTAATATTTCATATTTTCTTCTAGATTTGTTAAAATTTAGTTCTGCTAAACTAAGCATTTATTTTTAACCTCCTCCATTTCGTTCCAACATTTAGGTAGAGTTTCAGTTTGGCGATGAGGTGAAGCAGCCAGGCACAAAAACTAGTATAACAGTGAAATCCTCTCCAAATTCTCTCTGCGGTGTGAAAGTCGTCGACAAAAGTGTTTCGCTTCTCAACTCAAATGACCAGCTGACTAAAGAGAAAGTAAAATTACGAAATTATCCTTTTCTTTTCTAGGAATATTTTTAAATGCAGTGTGATATGAAACTAATATTTGACACATATATTTAAATTAAATTTACCCATTACTTTTTATATTATAGATTTTCCAAATCATTGATCATATGGACAGCGGCATCTACTACAGCAGTAATCCCTGCAATGAAAAGATACCACAACCAGGTAATATACAATATTCTAAAAGTTCAAGGCAGTTGATTTGTCAAATATTAAAAGTTCAAAATGATCCAAGTTGGATTCAAATATCAGATATTAAACATGCATGTAGTATTAAATAAACAGATTTAATCAACAAAAAAAATATTTTCATTTTCTCAGATATTTACTATTTAAATAGTAATAAGAAATAAAGTCAACCGGTATAGACACTAAATCTAGGGAGAAGAAAATGTTCCGCAATTCGAAGAAACCATTATTAAAATTATATTTTTCTTCCTTTTTATATGTTGAATGATAAAGTAAAAATGCATAAAATAGATGTGTCATATTTTATCCGAACTCCCCCAAATTATTATTTTTTAAATCGAAAATGTGTCTCTCTGTTCGTGTGTGCATCACATATCAAAATAGATAGCGGATAATGGGCAGTGTTGTTTCAATACTGGAGATCTACATGGTTTTTGAATTTTTCAAATTAAATTTTCCAAAATATTAATGCTTTGTTAATCAATAATATTTATCTGGGAATATGACAAATCAGAAACAGAAAAGCAAGATAAATATTATTCAATGATTTGATTTGCTGGTAAAAACACTCGATTCTGATTAAATTTTGGAAATAAATGCGGGAAATGCCAAATCAAAAATGAAAAAGCAGATTAAATATGATTCAGGAATTTGATTTGATGAAAAAATTCGACGATGACTGCAAATTGAACCCAATCATTCAGCAAAAAGTATTGAAAATATATAATCGCTTTCCTTTAGTATACTAAGAGGCTACGATCAAAATGTGGTGAATTTCACAAACTTTTGAGAAAAAATAAATTATTGAATGTTCCAACTGGCTCAAAAGAGGAATCGTTTAAAACTCTATCGACTGATTGTTCAACCAGTGACAAATTCAATGAGCATGATCTTTCTTTAGTTTTTGTACGGGTATATTAGTTTTTCAGCAGGTGTCACACAGCAGCATTTCTTTAGTCTCTTATTCCATTCATTTGACTGTAAAGTAATATAAATCAGAAGAAGGGTGGAACACACACATAGAAGCTTTAAACATATCCCGTTTTCATATCACGCAATCGATGTCATGCATTATCACTTTTTTTTATTCCAAGAAGTTTGAACTAATCGTACAATGCAAACACATTTTATGGATGTTTTATAAAGGATTTTGTATTTGAATGTATTTCAAGTATTTAAATATATCATTTTCAAAAATAATTCATGAATTATTTAATTTAAAATCCTAGTTTTAATTAATTTGTGTTATTATAATTGTGCCTGTTTTACTCAAAATATTTATAGCAACGATTAATTTGTGCATGAATAATGCTTTGATACATTATTTAAAACATAAAAATGCATAGTATTTCGAATAATAGTTATATGTTTTCGCTTAATATAGTCTGTTTTTTAAATATAGATTCTTCTAAACTTAAATGATTATATTAAAGTGAAAGTCATCAAGTTACATGTTTTTTATTGATTGAAACAAAAAAATATTTATCCAAAAGTTACTAACTTTGAAATACTTTTCTTTTTTCAGGCTTATATTCGACAAAGGCATCAAGTATAATACGTCCTCCCGGTCCTTGGGCTTCCTCATCATATGAAGATGCTTTATCGGCTTTCCGGGTAAAATTCATATTTCATTTTTAGAGAGCCTATACTTGATACACATTTTAACTTAACAATTACAATTATCATAGATTTTTTTCAGTTTAAATCCACAAAAAAACTTAGATTTCTCCTAAAATAAAATATTTTGTATCTTTGTATTGAATTTTTCTTTTGGAACTTTCATAATTATTAAAATTTACTCTTGCTAAAAATGCAAATTTATTAACAGCATTATAAAACCAATGAAAACTTAAAAGTCCATTTTTAACCATTTTTATAAAAAACTCATAATTTTAGAATTACGTTACAATTTTTACGATATATATATAACATCGTGTCTTAATTACAAAATTTTATGATATTATTCTGATAAATGATCATTGCATTTTATTCTGAAATTTACATTTTATCTTTTATTACAAAAGTTTAAAAACAACAACAACTTGTTTTAATGCAATATTACAGAAATTCTGTTTCAAAGCAACACGTTTATTTTGCACCGGGTCTCATAAATCTGAATTTTTGTCTGATAGATGATAAGTATTATACTTAACTCCCCTTCACTTTCTGCGAACTTCCACAACACAAGAACTTTAACTTGACTTTAACTCGAAATGGATTCACAACCATGTAAATCTAGGTGATATAAGGCTTATCGTTTGAATACCTCCGGTTTCAAAGTCAAGACACGACCATAAAGCGTCACCACTATTATGGGTAGAAGTAATTGAATCTTAAGTCAACACAAGTTCTATCATGTGTCCATGATTTTATAAAAGTTCTCGAAACGAATGTACTTAGTTCAGAAATACTCATTTTCTCATTATTTTTAATTCACACATTTCTATTACATCATTTTATTACTTTGAATGAACAATTCTTGTGTATATATAAATTTAAGGTTGTCTATCTAGGTGCATTTCCCGAAAAATGGGATTTTACATACGAGAAATTATTTTACTAACTTTTACAGGATTTTCTCTCTACTCCCATGCTTACAATGTCAATTATTGCCATATCTCGAATTTTTGTGGTACTAACACTGTTGATAAGCTACTGGTACATCAAACTTTTGAGATATGGCGCTATATGATATTACCAGAATACGAATACTTTCGAATCACGTTCTATAGCAATAAGTTGTTTGAACCAATCAACTTGTCGTACAAGTAAGATTGACGTATTTTGGGGCCAAATAAATGCCCAAAATATTCATGTGAATGCCAAAAAATATTCATATATAATGAGTATGGGATTCGTATCTAAATATTTTCTCCAAAAAACACGATTTTATTTTTTTTTTATTGCGTAAGTGAAATTTAGTTTCCTAAGTATTGTTATAGAGCATGGAACTATAGAATTCAGCTGAATTAGTTTCCACTGCAAGAAAACACATAACAAGGAAATACTATACTTCTCCTGATGGTATTGTTTGTGATTGTTGTTGTGAAGCTGAAATTCTGTTACAATCACAGTAGCTATTCCGATTCTTATTCTATTCTATATTGATATCAATTATTCCGATACAGGTTTTAACGAATAAATAACATTACATATCAAACCTGTTAACTAGAATAAGCATCTATCAATTACATATTGTTTTGTATGATGCATTTTAACAGCTTTAGCATTTCTAGGAAACCAAAGTAGAAAAAAAATGCATTCTTGTTTATACTTATTTCTAAAACAGTAAGCTTAATTTTTCAATCAATATGTCTTTTGCACCAATGATTAAAGTTTGTAGTTAATTTGAGAGAATTTTTTATTTTATTATTTACCAGCTGATACCCGGCGTGTTCCTGCAGCCGAAAAAAAATATTATTGAGTGCAATCAATCAATGATTTGGCAATGTTTTATCAAAAAAGGATGAAGGGTACTACCGTTATATAAAATACGAACAAACAAATATTCATTTTTATATAATAGATTTGTGTATTCTTTTAGAATTGTAAAATTTGGTGTTCTTCCAGAATGGTAATGAAAAGAATTATTTATTGTATCTCGTGACTCGTTTAATATTCTTTCAGAATCCTTAAATTTAGTTAAAAACTCTAAAATTTATATAAAAATTTAAAATATTCCAGGGTTGATCTCCCCAAAAATATATAATAATCTGTAATAAAATTATCTGTATAATCTGTAATAAAATTGTTACCTCTGAAGATAACTTGCATGGCATTTGTGTACTATAGCTGCAAAATATTAACCGTTAACTTGGATTTAACATTTCTTCAGTATCTCTTCGGCAATTTATTTTGAGAGTAACCCTTGGTAAATAGATGCGGTTAAGATTTGATTTCTTTTTACTTTTAGATGATCGTACTATTTCTATAACCATTCCGTAGGTGTAAGCAATAAGCTGACCAGGATTCATCGCAATCAGATGAACGGTTGAGGAAGGCATAAGAGACAAACATTCATTTTTAATGACATTATTTTACACCAGCGGGTGACCGAGCTCCGCTCAGAGAAAACAGGTATCGAAGCTAACTTGAAGATTTAAATTTTCAATTGTGATTTATCAAAACAATACATGCCATAAGAAAATTTGTGAAACCATGGGTGAAAAGATAACCGGTTAAAGTGCACCATTGTAAACTATTCTAAACAAAGTTAGAGTTTGGAAAGGGAACTAGTCTATACAAAGGTAAAGATTGAAGTGTGTTGAAGTTCAATATTTTTGACAAATTTATTTAGAAAAACCAAACATATATACATGCATAAGAAACATAATATAAACCTATAACAGCATAAACATAAAACTTTATTAGTTCGCCATAATGGCTACTTAAATTTTCAAGCGGTAACGTGCTGCCATATATAGCCAATATGGCGAACTAATAAAGTTTGAAAATATCCTATCTGTAACTCCAAAATGCTCAACCGTAGCGCTTCAAAACTGGCGCCAATCGATTTCTCGTGGCCAAAAACCCCAGACCCCCAAGTTTACCGGAGTTTATTAATTCTGGGCCAATTTTCGACTTGACAACCATTCCTCGTATTATAGTATTAGATTAATGGTTTATTTCAACTAAAAGACACGATGAAAGTGATTACCTATTCACAGCTATACATAAACAAAATACATGTTTTTGCTGCTGGCTTCCTTTTTATAGATATTTCGCCCAATGATTATTCATTTTGTTTGAATATATATGTGCATTCAAAGATGTATTTTATAAATGAATTTTTCAATTACGGAAACGCAATAAAAATTCTTTTAGGATGCTGGATATTTGGTAATCA
>JAPMOQ010048411.1:0-12483 GCA_026543055.1 Argiope trifasciata
AACAGTTAAATGCGTCTTGTTGCAGGAACATATAATTAAAAGCAATATATGCGAACTCGAGAAAACTCGGAATAATAAGGGAAACAGTTAAATGCGTCTTGTTACATGGATATACGAGATTCGGTTATAATAAACATATAAGACGTTTAGAAACGACGCCACTGGCGATACTAAAACCAAGAGCCGGTGAAACATATGATTCCAATCCTCATTAATCCGACTCTGAAGACGCGGAAATTAAAGACGACAGAACCGATCGGAGGAGGTTTTTCCTGACGATGTGTCAGGAAAGTGTCAGGGAAACCATTTGTGCCTGGTTTCGGGGAAGAAAAATTGCTTAGAGGAGGAAGGAGAGAGCGCATAAATTCCAGACTGAGATCGGGTATCTTTCCAAAATCGATTGAATCGTAAGAAATTCTTAAGTATGATGCCCAATAAGTATTTTTTTCGATAATGTATTTTTGTGAAAATAACATTCAGAAATCTAAATAATAATAATACGGCGAATAAATGATTTCTATATTTAAAAACAATTACAAACGAAAAATAGTGTGAATAAAATAGGAACTCTACAACTATATATATATATATATATATATATATATGTGTGTGTGTGTGTGTGTGTGTGTGTGTGTGTGTGTGTGTGTGTGTGTGTGTGTGTGTGTGTGTGTGTGTGCGTGCGTGCGTGTATGTGTGTGTGTGTGTGTGTATGCGTGTGTGTATATATATATACATAAGGTGAAACTATGTGTGTGAGAGAGAATGAAAGAAAATATATAGACATATAGTGATAGTTTTTTAAACTTTTATTTTCATTTTTTCTATCTGGGAAACAAATTTTGGAGCTCGACCGATTTTGAAATGGAAGAAAAACCCTGCCGTTTTCTAAGTACCGACGCCTGCATAATCTGATAGTATCGTGACTGTTTCAAACCGGTTTACACTGTTTAATGATTAATAATTATTAAACATATAATTATTAATCATTAAATAATAATTATTAATTATTAATAATAGTCTTAATTAATAATTAAGACCATTTCTAAGAATTCAGAAAATGTATGATTTGGAAATCAAGTTTAAATTTAGTTGGCGTGAAATCCTCAAATTTGTTAACCGTCTGCATTACATTCTAATAATTATTTTAATTCGTTGAAATTATCCCTTCACCAGCACTCTGTATTGATTAAATATACAATATTTTAACTTTTTTTATTTATTTTTTAAAAAAACTTTGCCCGAGTTAGGCAATAGCACTGTCATTTCCAAGGGGAATACTACAACAGCAGACTTTAGTAAATTCAAAAGTTATACAGCAAAAGCCGACTCCAAAATAAACTACATTAGCAGACGATATACATTTTAAGAGCTATAAGTGAAATCCGATTCCAAAATATAAAAAAGGGGTCAATCGCCTATTTATTGCCTTCGCATTTTGAGGCTTCAACAATTTGTTGCCTTCCTTTTTCGAGACTCCGAAATCCTCATGCGAAAGCTCTATCATGTTCTCACATGATAAAAAAGAACAGAGCAAGAGGGGCGCTCTTATCTCCTCAGCGCGCAGATGTCCTTTGGGAGGAAGTTAGAGGAAAAAGAGCTCCAAGCACCAAATGGGAACCGCTGAGAAGTAAAGCTCTGACTCAGCTATAAAGAAATAAAGAAAGAATTGAAGGGTTTGCTGTAAAAAGGAGGCAGTTCCAATGATTCAACAGTGAAGAATACCGGGTGAAAATTCTAGAAGCCAAATTTATCAGGTATCACAACCTGCCGCACAATAATGTTGATATTAAAGGTATTAAGTTTAGTTTAGTTATATTAACGTCCCGCTTAAAGCAACATGAGGGCTATTTTGGGACGGACCTCGTCATTTTGAACCACGATCAGATGACGAGGATGACACCTGAACTGGCACCCCCCTCTCCACACCACACCACACCAACGGGAGGACGTTTGTCCTGACAGATTTAACGTGCAACAGACCCCCCCTCACACGACGGCTCGTCGGTGGAATCAAGTCTCGAACCTGAAACCCTCCGGTTTTGAAGCCGAGACTTTACCACCAGGCCACCGCGGCCCTAAAGGTATTAAATAGTGTTTTAAAATATTAAACGATGTTGCAAATGATATCCGTTTGATCATTCTCAATTGTTCCTACAAATTATGATGCTATTTCACTCAAAAATATATTTTACATATGACATGAAGCATGTTTGAATGTTGGAGCTACTATTTTATCGCCATTAAAAAGATATTTTGTTTACCTCGTTGGAAAATATTTCGAAATAAAAGTGCAGTTGGCTATAATACCTTTTTTTTAAAAAATACGCTTACAAAAGATTCAGCACCACCAATGACCACAGTTGCAACAGGCTCGTTCATCTGCATCCATCATAGTGCTATCGTCATGCTAATTCCTTTACATTTTTAAGTTTTGTGCTCTTAAGTGGAAAGGAGTGGAAATAAGATGACCAAATTTTGTTAATTTGAGAGTTAATCTTTATGAATTTGAGATTTTTCAATAAGCAAAGGCCGGCCTTCTCAAGCTGTAGTGGCAGTGGATAGTTGACATGAATACATGGACTCGCGGTGAAATACCAGTCTTGTGTAAAGTAGTGAGTCAGCACCTAAATCGTGAAATGACAGAGGAGTATTTCAGCCGTCTGGAGAGAGCATAGAGTGAAGCTCCGAGAAAACCCTCCCCTGTTGAATTCTGTTAGAGCATTCTGTGTGATGCGGGCTTTGTCACTACCAGATTTTCACTTGGGGATTATTGTATGGTGCTGTGTGTTGCCCTATGTTCGTCCCGACTTCCACATTTGTAGTCTTTGTGTTGTCCTATCTTCGTGTAAATAAACATCACCTTTGTTTTTTTACTGAAGGACTGCTCATAGTATTTATTTGCCCATCATGCAATCATTGCTCCGTAACAATATGCTTAAAAACCATTACAACACATCTCTAAACGTTCACTAATTCAACATTTTGCATCAACTTTACGGACATCAAATAATTTTCAAGTTTAGTTTTGGTGAAGTTAAATTTGTGAAGTATTCTGTACTTATGTATCTATTTAATTTATTAAAATCCATAAAGTATAAGGTTTGAAAAATTTTAGGAAATAATCTCTTTTTTAAATTATTTATAAACATTTTGCATATGATGGTATTTTAATGATAAATTGCTATATGAAAGAAGCAATATTTTCGTCTGGAATTTTCCAAAGTAATTATATAAAACCAACATTTAACGTAGTGTTTCTCAACCTTTTAGTATTCACGGCCCAATTTTCAATCATTATTTTCATCGCGCCCCCCCTCCCTAACGCATACAATAAAATGTATACAATAATAATGTATTTCGAGTATTTTGGCGCTAAACCTACACTACAGCCTTAATTTTAAACTTTACAAATTACCAAGAATACGGAAATTTATTGACATTTTGCAACACCTATCCTCAGCATTGAAAAAACAAGAATCCTATGCCTTTTAATTGCTCTTGCGTCCCCCATGTTGGGCATTCTCACGGTTTCGCGGGATGTTTCGATTTATCTGGAATTGGTCTAGTCAACTTCAAAGTTAAGTTAGGAACGTGCGCAGATGTGAACAAACGTTTTCTCAAAGGGAGAAGGAGAAGTTCTATGACGCCAATTTCAATTCCAGACAATCTCATTCGAGTCGATCCTTTTCACGCTATTGAATGTATTCTGAATGTGTATGTTATATATATTTTCGTGTAATTGCAATTCCCCGTATTAAATATTCACGGCAGTAGACTAATGCAGAATCAGGGATAAATTTTTAAGCGGATGAAAGCGAGCATTAGACGATAGACAAGCATCAACAAATACACAGACGAGCGTGGCTCCGAAAATAAAATCAAGAAAATATTCTCAAGAATACTTAAATTTTGAGTTCACTAATTCTGAAGTAAATGAAGAAGAAAGGCCCCTGTGTATCATTTGCTCAAAAATGTTGGCGGCAGACAACATGAAACCTAATAACCTTAAACGACATTTGGAAACGCTTCATAGTGAGTACGTAAACAAACCCAGAGAATTCTTCGAATTAAAATTGAAATCATATGAAAAGCAAAAATCATAATTTAATAAAATTTGTCTGAGAATGAAAAAGCTTTAATTGCCTCTTACAAAGTTTCATATAAAATAGCCAGATGTAAAAAGCCTCTCACCATTGGTGAAGAGCTAATTTTGCCAACCGCAATTAAGATTGTAGAAATTATGTTTGGAGATAATTTTGGAAAACAATTGCAGTCTAGACCTCTTTCAAATGATAATGTTGCCCGTCGAATAGCTAATATAGCTGAAGATGTAAAATGTCGGCTTTTGTCTAAGTTACGTGACAAATTGTTTTCAATACAACTCGATGAGGCAAGAGATAATAATAAAGATGCTCATTTCATTGCCTATGTTAGATTTTGTGATAATTTGTCAGTAGTAGAAGAATTATTTTTCTGCAAACCAATAGAACTCAAAGCAACAGCACTCGCATTATTTGCTATCATAGGAATCATAGGAAAAGCAAAGATCATTGTTTAAAATGACTTTGTTTGTGAATGAAAAAGCTTTAATTGTCTCTTACAAAGTTTTATATAAAATAGCCAGATGTAAAAAGCCCCACACCATTGGTGAAGAGCTTATTTTGCCAGCTGCAATTGAGAATGTAGAAATTATGTTTGGACATAATTTTTCAAAACAATTGCAGTCTATTCCTCTTTCAAACGATACTGTTACTCGTGCTCCCCATTAGTGTGCTAGGGCCCCCCTAGGGGGCGCGCCCCACAGGTTGAGAATCACTGATTTAACGAATTCTTAAAAAGTCATGGTTCATTCAAATTACTTGAATCAATGCACAAATTATAAGAGATGAACAAAATTTCATTTTCCTTTTAAGGTATTTGAGCACGTTGAAAAAGTCAATATTCAAACACAATTACATTTAAAAAAATTCTTTGATTAGATAAATTATTCAATGAACTATCCAAAACAGGTTTTCTTTTATCTGTCGTTTATTAGAAGTTAAGATATTGTTATTTCTGTAATAATAGGTCAACTAGAAGTGGACATTTAAATAGCCGGAAGTATCGATTTAAAGTGCCTAAAGCATGATAAAATTTGTATGAACACAAATTTAGTTTAAAAAGCGTAAGACTTTCTTCACGACAAAACGTAAAATGCCAATGAAAGTTTTGACGATGTTTTGTGGAAATTTGTACTTAAAGTTATCTTAGTTGAGGATAATTTGTGTATGTAATACATTTTAATGAATGTTTTATAGAATTGCTGAATACTCTTAAGGTTATTGGAGTGTATCCTAATACAAATTGGAGTAAAAAATTAGAGCATTTGCTGAACTTGATAAAGACAGAACTAATGAATCTAAGCGGCATTCATGCAAAGTACAAAATTTACCAGAGAAAAAGATTAAAATAGGAAAATTATTCAAAACTGAGATGGAAGAAAATATAACCTATAAATCTAGTGAATTTTAAGTATGCGCACACATAATTTATTAATAAAACATGTTATTGTATACTTGAACAGCATTTTTTATCAAAACTGATTTTGATTTAAGTTTTGCCCTCTTCAAATTAAATAACTCAAAATATAATTAACATATTACTATGAAAATTGGTAGACTATGCCTTTATACTTTTTTCTTGGGAATAACTGAAAAATTTTAGAATGACTGATTTTTTTAAAATTAGAGCCTCTTATTTTACTAATAACATCATAAATGTATTACAAATTTCTCGATAAATATTTGAATAGTTCTAAAAATTTTATATTATTAAAACCCCACGACTGCAGTTCATTCTCTAGAAAAAACTATGTAGTTTGTTTTGATATAAGCATTTCTCCGAAGAGATAATAGATTTTGGCAGAGCAAATTTGAAGTTTTTTAGGAGTTTGCTTCAATTTATGCTATTATATGCCAAATTTGGCCCCGACGTATTTAAAGTACACCAGACCCCGTCACCACGATGGTTCTTCGGTAGGATCCAGTCTCGAACCTGAAACCGTCCTGTTCCGAAGCCGAGACCTTACCACCAAGCCAACGTGGCCTTAATTAAGATTTAATACACTAACTTATTAAAATAAAATTATGAGCAATTCATCGGCGTTTTATCCAATAAAGAGTAAACGAAATAAAGAAACGATGCAAATAACTGAACAATCTATGTTTTCTTAAAATTACTCAGATTAATTCAATTTTTTTGATGGAATCGTTATTATCATTTGTATTAAAAATTCAAATCTGAAGTAAAATAATTTACATAATATTATGTTTTAAAGTCATATTTACTTGAAAAATGATTAATTAGATTTTTCTAAAATTAGCTTACTCAAAAGTAGATAGAGGGTAAAGTGACGTTACTCAAACTAATCTTGAGAAGGGTGAAACTTTTATTCTCAATTGTATGCTACTATTTCATTTCAGTTGAATTATTTTCCAAGAACTCTCGAGGATTATAAGCCTCTCTGAATAATATTATTACAAAGTAATTCGACCCGTCAATTAACAAAGGACTGACTGCGGACTGCATTATATTCGAGGATCTCGGAATCAATTCCTTATTTCGGACTAATAAAATGAGATCCATATTTAAATAGATCTTCATTAAATAATTCGAGCTATGAACGCTAGTAGAATGCAAAAGCCCTATAGTCGTGTATGTAGTTTTACAGTGATAATACATGATAAATAAAGTTTAGAGCATTTAACAGTAAAGGAAATTTAAAATAGAGCATAGTACGGAGATTAATGCGAGACGAAAATCCAATTAAAATCAGATAAAATATTTGAAAGGGATTTAAATATTAAATCTAAAGCATACTGACATTTTAAAACTCTATCTGACTAAATTGTTTCTGACTAATCTTGTTTTTAGCATGAATTTAAAACTGGATTCTAACACATTATTTCAACTGGCAGATCTCGCAACCAAGACTTTTTATGGAATATAGACTTTTTTTTTTTACTTTGAACCTTTATAAACACGACAACAACACATTATTTCGAATCATATTCGCAATAGAAAGATATTTTCCTATGCCTCAACTCTGAATCTCAAAGCCTTGTTTTATTAATGTTACATATGTAAAAGGCAATGTTTGAGTATAAGAATTAAATGCAATGAAACCTCCGATGGAATCCATAATATTTAAGAGTTGATGTCTTTTGATATGTTTATTGAAGATTATTTATTCAATGTTTGAAATAAAAGTATAAGAATTAAATGCAATGAAACCTCCGATGGAATCCATAATATTTAAGAGTTGATGTCTTTTGATATGTTCATTGAATATTATTTATTCAATGTTTGAAATAAAAGTATAAGAATTAAATGCAATGAAACCTCCGATGGAATCCATAATATTTAAGAGTTAATGTCTTTTGATATGTTCATTGAATATTATTTATTCAATGTTTGAAATAAACGATGTTGTTGCTTTTGCCCCATGACCTAACTGAGGCAGACCAAATCCAAAAATCCATTGACAAGAAGACAGTCAAAAACGAAGAAGGCAGAAAAATAAATTTATCCCCAGAAGAGTCCTAAATTGTTTAGAATTTTTACAGCAAAGGCCTGATGTTGGCGACTTGGATTTGAATTTTAAACTTTCAAAAGCCAGATATAGCTATGCTGCAAATCTATGCTGATGTTGACTGCATTTCTGAGAAAGAAGGGCAAGAATTTTCAACCTGAGGAAGTTTAGTTTAGTTTAGTTACATTGACGTCCCATTTTAAAGCAACACAAGGGCTATTTTGGAATGGACCTCGTCATTTTGAACCACGGTCAGAGGATGAGGACGACACCTGAAGTGGCACAACCTTCTCCACACCATGCCACACCAGAGAGAGGACGTTTGGCCAGACAGATTTAACGAGCAAGAGACCTCCTCACACGACGGTTCTTCGTTGGAATCGGGTCTCGAACCTGAAGCCCTTCAGTTCTGAAGCCTTGACCTCACCACCAGGCCACCGCGACCCCCTTCATCCTGAGGAAATATAAGGCATTTAAGGTAAGGCATTAAGGCATTTAAGGCACGACAGACTTGTGTTGGTTTTACTCTCAACAGGAAAAATGATGGACTGGCCCACTTATTAGACCTACACCAATCATGAGTAGGGGATAGGCATCCAGTTTTTCTTGTTTAGGAATTTCTCATAAAAGAAGAGTTCTGAACATGTGATATCAGCAGAAGATGGAGTCACTGGGCTGCTTCCTTTCTTTGCAAGCCCATCTGCCTTTTCCTTATAGAGTAGATCCACATGAGAGATGGGATCCGCTGGAAACGAATACCACGCTCGAGTAAAATCAGCCCCATGAATCGGTTGAAATAAATGTACCAGTAAGCATTACCCCATAATAAAATGACCCTTAAAATAGCTTCCATCTTAAACTGAACAGTTTTGAAAAGTAATTTTGGGTTCAATAAAATCGCTTACAACATTGAAATTTATTCCTCTGTTTCTTTTATCTTTTTCCTCCTTTAAAAGTTGTCCTTAAGAAATGCCAGTCTATACTAATGTCAACTAAAGGGACTCAACGCCCAATGTAAGATAAAAAATTAGAATACACCTTTTGTTACAAAAGAATCTGTTGTCCCAATACTAACTCTAAAGAAGAGAATAAATGAGTACAATGTACCAATTCAATTAAGTCATAAAAGAAGATTTTGGGGAGAAATTCAGTAATTAAGAAAATAGATATTCATACTATGTTGGCCATTTTTGCTGGTGTCCAATTTTCCCTGAAGTTTGAAACTATTTCCAAGACTGCTTTCGGATGGATCTAAAATCTCCAACATTATTTATTTCTTGTGTGAAATGCTCATAACAGTACATGAAGAGTCTTTCGATAAATGTTCTCATATATATGTGGGGTGTTGAGGTGGCCAAGCAATAACAAGTCCAGATGATGTTTTAAAATCTAATGGCTAACAATGAAAGTTTAATGGTGAACAAATGATGATGATCTGTTTACAGGATGGAACGGATAATCAGGCTCGTATTTAGCATGCAAGTTTTAGAAATATGTCGCCATTTCGTCTTCCGTCCTTACACATAGGTCTTGAATTATTTTAGTCCGTCGTAATCATCTTGCCTCTTCCGAACATAAACTACACTTTACTCACGTTTTCTCCACCAGAGGGCTGCTTGGTGGAGGGAAGTGAGGTCACAGGCGAAGCTCAATGGCGGGGAGTGAGATATATATATATATATATAAACAGGAGAGATGAAAAAAAAAACTAATACTAGGAATTGAATAAAGTTAAGTGACAATTATTGGCAACATAGCACAGGCATTTTGGGGAACTATACACAATGGAAATAGCTTCAAAATCAGCATTTTAACAATCCCAATCTTTCTCCAAAACTGTGTACACGTCACGTCCCTAATATTAAGGATTTAATCTTACTTAATGAATTCAAAAAAGAAAAAAAATTAACCCTGTCACCCTTAACTTAATTTCTTATCAAAGGTGGTTTCATTCCACACTAAAAATTTGAAGCCTAGACAAGTGACTTCCAAGCACAGATTAAATCACTTTTTAATGGGTCAGTCTGCAGAAAAAGAAGAAAGAAAATGATTTGAACTTAAAAATGAAAAACAGGATCCCTTATCTCCTTTAATAGTTAAACAGAACTTTTCTAATCGATTCATCTGTGTTGAAACGAAAAAGTATTTCAGTATGGGTAAAATATATCTGCATAGTTTAGTAGATAAAAGAATTTTCCTCGGTACAATTTATGCGATCGATATCGTAGATATTTCTTTTTTAAAGTAAATTTTCGTAATATCTTTCCTTGAATTACCAAAAGCGAAAAAGATCAATTCTGCTGAAATCAATCGATTTATTTATATTTCTGGTATCTGAATTTCTGTATATTACGATTCCATTATATCATAATAATATTTAAATTTTTGAATTATAAAAAAAATTCGTAATTATGATATATTACTCTTGATTATTTTGAATTTAAAAATGTGAATTTAAAAAACAAATATTAAAAAAAAATGAAAAGAAAAATGGTGTCTAATTTTATCCAGATGCATGCATCAATAAGACTTAAATTCACATTTTAAGCCCACCAAACTGCATATATTAACGAATTTTTAGGATTTCTAGAAATAATATAACATTCGAAATTTAATCATTATGTTACCGTTGTATGAGACACATAATAAAGATTTCAGGAAGTTACATTATCCATTACATAGCTTTGTTATTTGATAGACTATTGTATAAAGAAAATCGACAAAAATTCAGCTTTTTTCAATTCCTACTATTAGTTCACACTCCCCCTTATATGTATACATATAATTCACCAAATGGTCGCCAAATTTGCCACCAAACTCTGAGATTATTGAAGGACACCAGATCATAAATAATATAAGAAAAAAATAAAAAATAATATAATATAAAAAAATATAAAATAATATAAAAAATGAATCAGAAATTGAATTTAAAAATGTATTACTTTTTTATTCATTTTTTAGTTGAATAGACCATCATGTTAAAAAAAGCTAAGATTTGATCGAGTTTTAATATGGTAATATTTCTTGCGGATAAAATTTAGTATATCCTGATGATATATGATATAAAATGATGACAAGATAAGTTGATGTATTAATAAAGGTAATTAATAAACAAAATACATTTTGCCGTTTTAAAAATTAATTTACTCTAACTTCCTTTGATAGTCATATTGCTCTCCTAAATTCTAGATTTATACTATGTTAAATGCTTAATAAAGAGAGCGATTTTTGAATTTTATCTTGCTATGTGAATGAAAATTATGAATTCAAATAAATCAATTTATTGCATATATTTAGTGAAAATCATAAAAAAGTTCATATATTTAGAAATACAAACTTAATTAATAAGTTTTTTAAGGAACAAAATTCATGAATGGTCCACCCTGTAAAAAGGGATGTGACGCATGAGTAGTCGCATTGAGGCCCCTAGCCGGAGTTACTAAAACAAGAGATGCTCACTCTACTGATATCGCTCACAGAAAATTGTCAGCGGCCTTGGAAAGTGGCATAGGTCATAACACATAAATGGACAAAAGTCTGTCATTGTTCAGATATATTTAAAGAATGATTGACTTGCTCTGTAACGCATGAGAAAGTAACGGATAGTGACAATCCTAAAATATTTTTGTGCATATTTCCTGTATTATCCCTTCTTCCCACTTAAAAATTACCCTCCTAGAATAAAATGGCGAAAGGAACTCGATTTTTTTCAAAGACCCACCATAAAGCCTTTAGTGTTCAGGATTGTAGCAAAAAAAAAAAAAAAAAAAAAAAAATCATGCTTTTTATATTTTTTTTTTCCTTCAGAAAATTAATATGAGCATGGAACTACATTCTTAGTAACAAGAAAATCTACATTGCTTTGCTTGTCACAGTTGCTGCATTTCTGTAGTATAGCGTCCATATGTCTGTGAATGCAATGATTCACCAATGAGAGACTTGGATCGAAATTTAACAAGGATCTGTATTTTTGATGCAAACATGGTATTCGAAATCTTAACTACGTAGCACTTTGCAGTTTGAGGTCACTTACATTATAAGAGACAATCTCACTTGAATAAATATTATTAAAAATTTGATATAACTGAGCAAATTCGTTGTAAAAAAAAACAAGCAGAATTGCGTTTGAAAAAAATTAAACCGGGTTTTCAGATGAGCTAACATGTAGATACAATTCCAAAAGTATATTTCCACACAGTACGAGCCCCGGTAACCTGGTGGTAAGATCTCGGCTTTGGAACCTTGAGAGCTTCAGGTTCGAGACTCCATTCTACAGAAGAATCGTCGTGTAAATGAGTCTGCTGCACGTTAAATCCGTTGGGACCGAACGCTCTCCCCTGGTGTGGTGTGGTGTGGAGACGGGACGCCAGATCAGGTGTCGACCATGGTTCAAAATGGCATGATCCGTCTCAAAATAGCCCTAGCGTTGCTCTACAACGAGACGCCAATACCTAAACTAAACTCCCCACAGATTTCAATCGCTGAAATTAGCAAAATCTCGAGTTCGAACATTTTGGTGATTGAAATTCTTACCGATCTTTAAAAGTTTTTGGAATGCAGATTTTTCTTTTTATATTATCGATTGCAAGATCATAAATGACCTGAAACTAAGGGATTTAAATGTAGATTCAGAAAATTCGAATGTTTTAAAAACCTGCACACGTAGTTTTATTCTTTATTAAACAGCAATGGATAATATGTGCATATGATTAATTTTTAATAACAATGGCTTTTAATAATATAAGTAATAATAATAATTTGTAATTTTACCAGCTCTTTCGAGCAAAATAATAATATTTATCTCACTTATTTATCTAATTTAAGAATATTAAACGTAAAATATAAACGCGAAATATTAAACGTAAATTTGTATTTCAATTTTATAAAAATAGATATAATTTTTTTACATGAAA
>JAPMOQ010048412.1:1330-11640 GCA_026543055.1 Argiope trifasciata
GCAGACAATTTTGTATTCATCATGAATTTCTTTTGTGCTGAAGTTGCATGGATGAAATGCATGGATGGTATGAAGTTACCAATGGAAATTGCTTTTGCTAGTGTGGAAGACCCCGATGTCGTATTTCTCGTGGAAATACGTTTGCCACAAAATTTGCAAATGAATTTGAGAGATATGGCTACAACTAGAAGCTATGCTGGCAACAAAGATCGATATGAAAACCATTGGAAGCTGAGAAAGGACAGGATGCTCCCACCAACTCGTATCATTAAGATAAACATGAATGGATGGCTTTCAGCTTTACGTGATATCACTACTTCCCTCTTTGGTAAAGAATTTATTTTGGGAGTCAGATGTCCTTCCCAAATGGAATTCTTCAGGAAGGTTTGTGGATTTAATGTGAGATGTGTGAAAACCGCTATGAAAAGTGAAGTATGGGGCTGTATTCATAAGCATGGCAAGTTGATACCTTATCTTTGCCCAGCAACGGAAGCAAGAACTATGGCGGTGAATTTGAAGTTGAAGGATTTGGGTATAACATCCTAAACAAGATTGAGGCAAAAAAAAAAAAAAAAAAAAATGTTTTTTTTTTTTTTTTTTTTTTTTTTTTAGGTCTTACTGTTTAAAGTTCTGGACATTTTGTGTTGAGCTCAACTGCACTCAAGAAAACTTGGTAATACATACATGGACGGAGCAGATATGGGAAATATTAATGAAAAACAACCAATGTTTGAGCGTCAAAATGTCAACAATGTTTTTGCACCATCTGAAGCTGATACTTCTGAAGAAACTACTTATGGTGGCAAGTATATTCCAGTGGAGGACTCAGAGACTTCGGATAATTCAAATGATGATTCCTCTTCCGAATCTGAGACAGATAAACAAGATGTCATCCTGAGAATTAAAATGATTGATCTACTGGATATGGATATGTACCGTCTTCATTTGGAGGAATTGACGCTTTCGGAGCAGCTCGCTCAGGTACGTGACTGGATCACCACAATTTTAACGGATCCAGAATTGCACTTAAAAAAGAGAATTTGGCGTAAGTTTGAAAGAGTTATTGAGAACATATATCTGGATTGGGATAGCGAAATTGATATTATGGACTTGATTCATACGGTTACCCCTAAGGCATCAGAACCTGTTAAGTATTTGAAAGAATCGTATTGTCTTTTAATAGTCATGTTGATGTTACGATGCAAGTATCAGAAATCACCTGTTAAATTGCAAAAGAAAATTTTGCGTGGCTCTTACTATGGAATAAAGAGTTGTTTGTATTTGTTGGCTGAAAAAAAGGAAAGAGATGACTCACGAAAGCTTTTTTCTTGGAAAAATGCAAAATTGTGCGTGGGTGTAGTATCATCAGTTGCCATTGCTGTTGCCTTCATTGAAACTCTAATAAGGATGTAACACACAAGTACGCACACACACACAAAAAAAAAAAAAAAAAAAAAAATTTTTTTTTTTTTTTTTTTTTTTTTTTTACTTTGTCGTCTTTTTGTTTCAGACTGTGATGAGTAGTTTGCAAAAGGCTTTGCGATAGGATATGGGTTAGTGATCAGTAAGCAATGGTACACAACAAATGCTCCGTATCTTATGGTCTTGTTGTTAAATCAAACTTTAATAGCATTGTTATTCTGCAGCGTAGAGTACCGTATTGTGTTCAAGACTTTTTTTTGCATTTAAGTCGTAAAAGGGGATCATCTTTCAAGCCTATGCATTTTTCAGCGGTCAAAGAACAATTTGAATTGGAATGGGTACCACGACTAAAAGTTCGGGAAATGGAAGATTATCAGCGTTTCTTAAATGGCGAGATATATGAAGATGAGTATGATTTCCCGCATGGTCAATTACAACGCAGCAAAAAAAATTCCCCCAATAAATACACTCAGTTTTGCACTGCTTATCGGGAATTTCAAGAAGAATCGGGATTCCATTTTACGTTTACCAAAAACGATATTGAACGATATCCGCTGGTATGGGTTGAATTTGAAGGATTGGACGGATTTCAGTACAAACAATATTATTTTATCGTGGAAAATGCAAAAGATTTACGTCGGCATTCCTATTTTAATTCTTTTAAGGTTTCAGATACTGGAAAAAATCAGATTCGGAGTTGGAATGATGATCGTTTGATTTATCATGGGCAGTTAATGCCTCTGGAAAAGGCATATGAAAAGTTCTTTAATCAGCAGTGTTTGAAAAGTGACATGAAACACTTGTTGTGTTTGGAATCCGTAATTTACCTTCCAGTGGAAGAGAAAATATCTGAGGAGGAAACAGCCCAATAAAAAAAACTAAAACAGATAACAACAACAGCATCAGAAAAAAAAAAAAAAAAAAAAAATTTTTTTTTTTTTTTTTTTTTTTTACTGCTTCCTCTTTTCTTCCTTGCTCTTGTCTTATAGAGCACAAAAAAATTTCTGTACTACACTCTGAAAACATGTTTGATTTGGAACGAGTAAAAACTATCCAAAAGGATCATTTTTTTCGGCTGTTGTATTCTTACAACAAACCTCGTGAGTTGGAACGTTTCATGAAGAGATGGTTTCAGATACTGGAAATGTATTCGACCAAGTCCAATTTTGTTTCCTTTGATCCTCCATCACCTTTCTTAAATTATCTTGTTCCGAATGCTGTTGGTGTACTGGTTGTACCGTTTCATAATCAACCTTTGCAATATCCTTTACGGAATGTCAGTATTATCCCTCTTTATCCTTTTCGGATCCATTACACTATCAATGTGGAATGCAGCAAGGACGGATTCGAGTTGTTGAGCTTATATTTGCAAGCCACAGGAATTAAACTGGTTGGATTTTACAATTTACCAGCAAACCTTAACAAGCTGATCCCTGAATTACAAGCCGAATTTCCAGACGTAAAGATTTATGGTCCGGGATCTTTCTCTAGTTTTAAGGCTGTGTGCCAGCGCGAGGCTTTAAAGATGATGTAACATGGTTTAAAATATCGATCACATTATTAAAGTGTTTGGGGTATGGTATGACTATGGGACTTTGTGTCATCCAATCCAACATGTACTGATAATGCAAAATGTCTTGTTCGCGTTGGTTATCGAGACGAATGGCTGGAATATATGTATCTACAGAAGTGGTTTTATAGTACAAATACAAGATATCCTTATCGATCAACACATACCAATCCCCGGGCAAAATATGAACCAGATGAAATTCCTTGTTGGTCCAAATCATGACATAATGATTATCGGCTGGGCGTCCTGGAACTGGTTCCAGGTTGAATAAAAGTAATAAAAGACAAAGAATGGCAAAGGCTAGATACATATCTTTAATATTGCTTTTAATTGTGCTCGTGACATTGGTAAACCTTTTCTACAAACCCTGGATTTATGACAGCCAACCTGCAATTTCCCAGTTCCTACAACGTCAGTTTGCCTCTCCAGTCACCCGATCGGTTTGTGCTTTGTACGGATTAAAGTGCAAGGACGATGAAGTTTGTGATTGTGAAAAAATGTGCACTAATGGAGAGTTTGTTCCATTTCGTGTTATGCCAAACGAAACTTTTTTCCTTATGAATCAGAAATTAACACCTGGAACCTATTGTCTGCCAAAAGGTATCGGGACTTGTAATCAAAGCACTTCCTATCACGTGTTTTCCTTGGCAGGATGGAAATGTATAAACCGAAATAAATCTTTGTATCAAGACGAGACAATTGTGGCATGTAAAGCTGCAGGAGCCCAGGATAATTCTTTAAATGTTTTGTGGGACTATCTGGAAAACGAACCGGCAAAGGACATTGAAAATCCATACGAAACTTTGTGGGATGGGAAAACTTTGAGGTATCGATGTAATTGTGATTCACCCGATATGCGATCACAGCCTATGGTGTCTGTGATGCCTTTTACATGCTCCGTGGATTATTGTACAGCCAATATTTTTGACCCGCTACCGGGAATGGGATTTGTCCAGGACAAGTGTGAATGTATTGTTTATCCCCATCAAGATGCAAACGATGAAACTTCGCCTTGCGTGATGGATAACGAAAAAATTAAAGACGCTGTATGGACAGGTGTTGTAGAATGTATGACTGATAACGCATGGAAAAAGAGTCCAATATTTTGTCCTGAACAAAACAAAATCTTGACATTTCAAACTCCTGTAATGGGTGGAGCATTAAACAATCAATTTGTTTCCACACTAATTTCCCTTTATGACAAAAAACAACCTTAAGAAACACACGCACAGACCCAAACACCACCAAAACTTCTTTTTAATTGGAAAAAAAAAAAAAAAAAAATTATGTTTTTTTTTTTTTTTTTTTTTTTTTACTTCTTCACTTGTTTTATGAGATTATCCCAACTTGCAACATTTCAGTTTTAAAACAAGCGCCATGTCGTCTTATGCACCCTTTGTGCAACGTGTCAATTCCGTACAGGAAGCTGTTGTATCAGATGCTTACGTTATTTATGATGTTAATGGAGGTATTTATTCCATTAAACGAAAAGATTTCAAGTCCTTTTCCCATTACTGGTGCTCGAGAGGAAAATATGCTTCCTGTACTATGGACTTGGCATCAGCACAACAACATTCGCTCATTTTTGATTTGGATTATCATGCCACTTTGCCCACTCAAGATGAAAAAATTAATCCCAGGTTCTTGAATCAATTGCAAACTGCCTTAACAATGTTGTTTATACCGAAAGTGAAACATTTCATGTATGTTGTAGCTACTCGGACTGGTGGTAAAGGTATTCACGTGCATTTACCCGAATTTGTTATCGGGCATGACGATTACATTCTCTTGTGTGAACAGTTAAAAATTCCATTCTTTTTTACGGATGGTGATAAAGGCACTTATTCCTTGGATATTTTACAAAATGCCATGTTAGCTTGTTCCGGCAAGCCTGGGACACGTCCTTATACGCCTCTTAAAATGGTTTACGTGGATGAAAAAAATACCCATTGCATCGACCTACGTGGTAGAGAATTTCCTTTACAACTGGCGACGCTAAAGAAAACATTTAAACGTCTCAAGTACAATACAGATTCCATTTTTCGGAAATTTTTGTTTTTGAATGAAGATGAAGGATCTCTGTACCTCAAACAACTCATGATGCCTGTCTTGACAATAGCCGAACCCATTTACAAGCTTTCGTATGCAACTGTCATTTGTAACGTGGCAAGTGCCCAGGGAGATTATCAACGTGTAGCTCAATTCACTTACAAGTGTAATAACGAGATTGCTTTTATTTGCAAGGGTTCGGCATTATTGTTTGATGGCTCTCATTTCTTAAAAATGTATCATTATTTTCGTTTCAATGCTTTTCTGATGGAATCGTTAGAGACAAATAATGCAGCCTTAAAACGCTGGTACGAGTATGCCTTGTACACTCTGCCTCAAGATGCCAATATCAATCCAGTCTTTGAAAAGATTAATCAATCTTTACGGGAAAGTAATCTGAAATTTATGAGCGACACTAATCCCATTAAAACCATTTTGGAGTATAATCGGGGATATTACTTTTTACCGACATTTTATGCTCTTTGCAAATGCTTAAACCTTTCCAGTGAGAAGATGGTGTATCATCTGAAAGCAATGCTCGACAAGGATTTGCATCCTTTACTGGATTGTATGGAACGAGTCAACGAAGCGCATGCTAAGCTTATTATGAAAGATTTGACGCAACAAACTATTATTTTTTGTGGTAATAATTTGTGCCAACGACACGTAAGGTATCGAGACAAGTTAAAACAAATTGTGAATGACTCTACTCGGGCCATTTTGAGTGTAACCACTCAAGCTCAAATGGTTGAACTTGTGAGGAATTTGCAAGAAAGTCATTTCCCGATTTTGGTGTTTCGTTTGTCCAATTCTTTACGCAAAGCATCCACATTTGTGTGGAATTGCTTAACGGAATCGTGGCAAGAAATGTTAGCGGATAAGGAAAAAGAATCGCATATTGTGAATTTATGGAATGCCATTTCCAACTGGTTGCAAGAGTATCGAACATCGGGGAATTATGGAGGTCCCGATCCCCAAGTGTTTGAACGATTCAGTATCGGTTCTGTTCTTTCCACCATCACTAGTGATTCTCATATGGAACGGAAAACTGTTTTGATGGACCAACATAAATGGTTTATTCGCACCCAAGATGGATTGTGGGATATTTTAACGGGGCACGTGGGAGGAACCGTGCCCGAGTTGTTTTTGTCGGATCGCAAACTGGGCATTGAATTTTCCAGACTAGAACTTTTGGAATTGTTTCACGAGTCTAAAGATTTGGAGCAGTTGTACGAGACTTTGACCAATCGGACGTTCTTTTTAACTTACTTGAAAGCACTCTTTTTGGATCAGACGGACGATCTGTTTGACACTTTGTATGAAATTGTACAAGAAAAAATTCCTCACATGACAGAAAATAGCCGCGCTCTTTCCATGATGCATTTTTATGTTCACATGTGCAAATATACGGGGTTTGAGCATGATTTGCTCATGTACTTGTTGGACGTACTTGCGAGTATTTTTATTGCGACTAATTACGAAAGAAAGTTTTTTGTCATGAAAGGTGAAACATCTAATGGGAAAAGTAAACTGTTTGAAATTTTAAGACGAGTATTTGGCGGGTATTACCATTGTATTCAGTCTGACAACTTAAAACCGGGCAACTCGAGCACGAATGCCACCCCCGATTTGGCATCGACACTCTTCAATTGTCGCATAGTCACGACCGAAGAATTGGAAGGAAAACTGAACGAGAATCGTGTCAAACAAATTACTGGAAATTCTTGTGTCGTATTCCGCAACATGTACGAACCCAGTCAAGGAGGTATTCCCACGGCGAAATTATTCACGACGACAAACAATTTACCAGACTGCCGAGCAACCGAAGCCTTTCAGGATCGTGTAACTGCCATTCCTTTTGTATCCAAATTTGTCAACAAGGCTCCAACGAGTACTTCTGAGCAAGTGCGCTTGAATCGGTATGGAAAGGATGAATATGTCATTGAACGATCTTATGTGGGTTGCTTTTTAATGTTGGCATATCACTTGAAGAAATACATTGACATGAAGGACGGATTGCTTCATTACCGGGATGAACCACCCAGTGTCGTAGAATACACCAAAATTTACCTGTTTAATACAGACGTGTACAACCAGTTTAAGACTCACATGGATGTACAGGTGAACATGAATACCATGACTACGATGACCGATTTACGTTCGGCAGTACGCCAGTTTTTGAAAAATACAAAAAATAATACAACTCCCGAAACGGAGCTGATTTTAAAGTTTGAAGAGGAATTTAATGAATATAGGCGACGCTCCGAGTTCCGATTGGGACCTACTCAGTACACGAGTATTTTGGATCAAGGCGGCGAAACTTTGTCTTTGGAAAATAGCGAGTTGCAAGATGAAGTGAGCCCAGCAAAACGATCTTTATCCGAGATGGAAAATGTAAAGGCCAAGAAACTTAAAAAGAATCCTGAAACAGCGGTAGTATATTATGAAAATGTAGTGATTCGTAATCTGAGGAGGACAGGTAATGAGAATTAAAGAACATGTCATGTGTACTGCCTCCAAAGAAAGAGTATTATGATTTGAAGGAGTTGAAACGACAAAATCACCGTTTGGACAGATTGGTGGATTTTGTGGCTATCCAAAACAAATACCAGTTGCAAGCTTACAAAACGCCTAGCAAGATCCTACCGGGATTTCATATCGTGACGCGCGAGTTGGTGCGAAGGTTTAGGCCAGAGGCAATTTCTTTTGTCAAACAAATACAAGGCAATAAGGCAGAGTACGGTTATTTGTACAACATTATCGAGGATGACGATCCTTTGTCTCACGCAGTTTACATCAAATATGATAGTTTTCCTTTGATGGAGAGTGGAGTGTTGACAGAAATTGAGTTTACAGCAGATAAATTGTCCACGAAAGCAACTGAAGAATACGAAGCAACCTGTTTGTATTTGCTAATATTTTATGCCTTGTTGGTGAATAGGCATGTCAATTGGGTGACGATGGAATATGTGACCAATTGCAACATTGAACATTCTTATGCTATTCATGTAAATTGGATTCAGAGAGTTTCAAGTAACTTGACATGTAAAGTAAAACAGAGATAAGGTAAAAAAAAAAAAAAAAAAAAAATAATTTTTTTTTTTTTTTTTTTTTTTTTTTTAACTATTGCATTGTACTTGCAAGGATATAAGCTATGCTGGGACAAATGGCCATAACTTCACACAAGCATTGACAAAATAAATTTGTTGAGGATGAATGTGGTTTGTTAATAAAGACGCAATTTCCAACTGCATCTGTTGTTTCAGAGAGCGATTCAGTATCAGTGACATACGTGCGCAACACGTTCCACGGAATTTGCTCTTCACCTCTTTTGTTTTTTGCAAAACACGGTGTTCCGTCTTTCTGATAAATTAAAATAGGTTCTCCGTTTTTTGTCAAGTAATATTCATTTCCTTTGGTGTCTACCGGGTACCTTTGCTGTCCATTTGCCCATTTTGCCATCTCATAGCCTTCTTTCGTTTTTAATATCAATGAATATCCTCTTCTGAGTGGATAAAATTCGTTGCCGTTGGAATCTCGGGCATAATATTCCTCAAAGTTGTGATTCCTGGCAAACTGATTATTTTTACTTTTGGGATACTTTTCATTTCCCTTCTTGTCCCGGGCATATCGTTCCTTCCCCCCTGGATCTATAACAAAAGGCTTTGAACCCCTTAAATAGTACTCGTCACCGTTTCTTCGACGCGGATATTTGTTTTTAACCATGTCTGTAACCAAATATTCAATTTCACTCTTGTCTCTTGACGATTGTCCAGTCAAAATGTCTCCCGAGGAATTGATGCAGTACACAAAGGCATGGCGGAAGCATCATTCCTTTGCGCACACCTGTTCGGTCTGCACCAACAAATTATCATTTGGTTCTTTTCCCTATACGATTTGCTGTCAACAATTTTATTTTAATAGTCTCCTGAAACTCTATAGGGTACGATCCATTGCTATTCCAACCCCCGGTTATACTTTTAAACCTACCGTCCTAAAGCGATTTATGGGGCAAACCGGAACGAAGGGCAATCAGGATTTTTTAATGATACCCGATCCCATTTACTGGCAAGTTCCCTCGACGTTGGAATACGATAAAACGTGTAAGTTTGTTCTTGGGCAGTCCATTACGAACCGCACCAATGTCGTGCTGCCTCCAGAGAAAGCAGATTTCTTTTTTAAACGCAATTTGGAAGCGCCTCTCAATTACGGTAGTATACAAAGCCGGTCTTGTGGGAAAGCTACTTTAATCCGTCAAGTGGCTTTTGGGAAACGTTCCATTTTATCCATGCGTGGTATGATTGTACCCGATGCCAATTTACGACCTAACGAAATACGACTTCCAAATCGCATTATTAAAGTATTTCATTGCCAAAACCAATGGATTATTCTGAATCGCATGCCTTCATTGCAACCTGGAAATTTCATTGGTTTAAAAGTCGTTTTACCTGGCTGGGATAACGATTGTTTTGGTATTCCTTTGGAAATCGTACAGGCCATGAACGCCGATTTCGATGGAGACGAATGCAACTTGTACTTGGTGCCGAATGTTTTGTCTCAAGTGGAATGCGCCACCATACTAAATTCTGAATCTCAAATGGGATGTTTTGTCATGCAAGGCACTAAGCTTACCCCATCTCAAGACATGTTGATTGCGTATTATCTGAAATTTGATGAAATTGATTTTTTACCCTATAAGCATCGCAATTTGTACAAGACGTTTCAAGTGCTGTACGATATTTATGGCTCTCAGAAAGCTTTTGAGTGCATTGACAAGCTGAGACAGTTTTATTTGGACGTGCTACAAAATCAGATTTGTTTTGCTTTGACGTTGGAAGAAATGGACTATTTATACGAAATTGGTCGAGGAACCATGGAGGAGTTTGAAACAAAAGCCCGGGCTAGTCGGGGTTGCCTTGTAATTCAAGTTTTGTCAGGTGCTAAAGGAAGCATGGAGCATTTGTATCAAATGTTTGGATCTGTCGGATACCAAAATGATGTGTACATTCGACATTCTTTTTGGGAGGGATTAACACCCAATGAAGCTGTGAAACACGCCAAAGTAGCAACTGATGCATTAAGCAAAACGTGCAAAATATGGGAACCGGGATACAGTTATTCCAAAATGGTGTACAATTTACAAGGTTTGCATGTAGATTATATGGGAAGATTAGTGGACGGAAGTTGTGTCGTTGAGACTGACGTATTAAATGTGTGTCATTATACGGATGTAATGTCTGAAGAAGGGTTCCAGCATTTAATGGAAAAT
>JAPMOQ010048423.1:0-20951 GCA_026543055.1 Argiope trifasciata
AGTTCGCCATATTGGCTATAGATGGCAGCACGCTAATATGTCGACACGTCCTTCGGGTAACGTACCCATCCACAACAGTACAAACACGCCGGGAAAAGTGTTGAGCTACAACTCAACATTTAAAAGACAACGTTATCCTTGGCCCCTCTCGATTCCACTTCCGTACCTATGAAAAGTGTGGTTTATGATGGATTCGCCCATCCCGCAGGGATCACGTTGAAATTGAGACGCTAATGCATATAATCGGAATATTTTCCCCGCTCAAAATTTCCCCTCTTTTTCCCTCGGAGCAAAATTTTTTTCCAGCCCCTAGACGCTTCTGGCGATTCATATCACTCTGACCCAGAAACGGATGGGTAACCGACGTCTCCGAGCTATCGCTCCCTTTGTTTACTATTTGGCGATAACCCTTGGCGACCATCCAGATCAAAGTAAGGAACGAACCACAATCTAGAAATCGACCGTTTGTATGTCAACCTTTATGAGTCCAATCACAGGCTCTCCTTCTCAGTCTTTGTTGTGATTGGTTAAAAGATACGTGTTTATTTACATTAGAGATGGAAAGAAAAAAGCGGATTTTATATAACTGAATTATTGTTTATCCAAATAAGTGTGAAATGATACACGAGAATGTTTTTTCAGTCATACTTTCAATCTTATAACATGCATTTTCAAAATTAAATACATGCTGTCAATGACAATTTTAGAAGTTTTAGCGAATATAAACAGCAATAAGTTGAGAATAAGCATTGAATGCCATTGTACACCTAGCTTTCAAAGTGGCTTTAAGAAAACAATTACAATTATTAAGTAATATTTAATACTATGTAGTAAATAAAAAAAATTCAATTGAATTTCTGCCTGTTTTAAAGAGCTATTTAATATATATTGCAAACAGTTTACTTTTTAAAAATTCCCTGAACCTCCTTTTGACGAACACAAATTGTTTTATGTCTTTTTTTATTTTATCTAAATTGATATTAATATAATTATTTGTATTGAAATTAGATATAATTAGCTAATAATTTAATTTAAAGTTAAGAAGCATATTATGTTTACATATTTTATTATATTTTCTATAAGTTATATTTTAAAGATTTTTAATTTTAAAATTATTAAAAAAGAAAACTCAACAGATAAAAAAAAGGAAATAATTGCTGTAACTTCTAAATATTCATAATTATCATGCAATATGTATTGGGCTGTAATATAGAAATAGCAGGTCTTGTTTCATACCAACTTTAAAAGAATTAACTAAAACTTATAAAAATATTCTGCATTTTTATTGGATTTATTACTTTTAAAGTTTTCTTTATAATACTGTTGGTGTGCAGATACAATTATTATTAAAATAGATTTTTTTAAAATAAAGGATCTTTTTTCATGAAATTTGGTTGTCAGTGTATTCAGATATTAAGTGTTCAGCTTTTTTCTCTGTGTTTTGAAAATTTTTAAAAATATTATATTAGAACTGATGATTTAATATTAGATTTCTTCTTTTCATTTTTATATGGTTGTCTTATATTACGAACATGAATGTTACTGAAATATGTTGTTTGTTTGTATTAAATATAACACCCAAGCTTCACCACAACCTTTATAAACTGTCTTGCTAAATAATCACTTGAACAATTATTTAAAAAACAAATAGCATACTATGCATAAAAGAAAATTACTGCATGTAGTGATGTTTTGAAAGTAAAATAACAGTACGTATGATTTGTGTAGAATAGAACTTGTGATATTAGATCAGAATAAATCAGTACTTTGCACTTTCTTTTTGTTTCTTATTTTAATTCCTTTGTAATTCCTCTTTAATTCTTTTAAGTAGATAAAGAAAATTAATGTATAAGATACATTTTTTAACACTTCAAATGAAGGGTTTGTGCTTTAATAATTCTTAGTATTTTAAAAAGGTTTCCTATTCTTTCTTCTCATGTCTAACTTCCTATTTAATTTTAAAATATTATAAAACTCATTTCTTGTTTGATTGAATTGGCTGATGAATTATGTTGCCTAGAAACAAAATACTATATTGAATAAAATGTCTTTACTTATATTAATTTTGTAAATAATAAATATGTGTGTGCAAAAGATTTGTATTATAAATCATGCTAATAAACTAGCCTGTCCTTTTCATATACCCAGATAAAGTTCTGGCAAATTGTAAACATTTAATGTTTTCAAGTGAATTACTAATAAAAATTCGCCATTTTACAGTGGTAATGTTTTAAACTGAATCACTGGTCCTTTAAATAGCAATATAGTTCTTCCTTTAGTCAAAAGCTTGTGCACTGAAACAATTTTTAATAAAATTACATGTATATAATAGCCTTTCCTTAGACAAAAAGTGATATTCTAGTTTTGATAACATTGCCATTTCTTAAAAGAATTGGTGATAGTCCTGAACTCATATAATATTATAAAACTATTGTAAATTAAAAGCATGGTTTTATTAATTAAATTGCAAGTTGTTCGATGTTATTTTTAAATGTTTAACTGAAATGAATAAAAATGTTGTATTACAAAGGAATTTAAATGTCATCAATTACATCAGTTATTTTCAAACATGACTATATTGCTTAAAGCTTTATTTAAAAAAATTCTTATATTTCTTTAATTGTTGTGCACCTTAAAAAGTTGAATTCCCCCATGAAGTAGATTTAAATGTTCATATTGCTAGGAGTTGCCCACACTTATATTGTCTCACTTAAATTTCTTTTTCATGTGTGTTAATAGTTATAAATCTCAAGATCAGCTAAATAATTTGAATGTTAAAAATCAATCCTTTACATCATATATTTGATAATAATTTTTAAAAATAATTCTTGTCCTGTTTATTGAATAAAAGCATTTGTACAGAGAGGAAGAGAATAAATAGATGGTGTTTGAAATCCTCATAATGTGCATTAATTTTATTTTATATATTATTTAATTTAATTTTAAACTGTGAATTTTAAAATGCATAAAATATTATTTTGTGACAATGAGATATGAATTTTAAGGGAAGTTTATGCAAACATTTTTTAGAAAAATATCAAAATTAATATAAATTAGCCGTTTGCTGAGAAATGTAAATAATGAAAAAAAAAAAAAAAAAGTATGCCACATGATTTAATGGTTTAAAACACTTTTTTCTTTTTTTAGAAAATCATACAATTATTTTTTTAAAGGCTAAATTAAAAAAAAAAAAATTAAAAGATCTTCAATGAAATGATAAGATTAGAGAAATTTTATTTCTACCATCTGGGATTAAGTTTTCCTAAAAGTTAAATATTTTATGAAACTGTCTTAATGATTTCCTCAACAAAATAATTTTACTTTACTAAGCATTTATGACATGAAATTTACGCATACCATTCTGTAGTTCATTTTTTATTAGCAGCATATTTCTGCTTTTTATTATTTTTTATTAATTATTTTTTAAACATTTAATTAAGTTATGAAAATAAATGTCAACTTTTTTTTACTTTTGCTTGACTTCATCTTGCAATTTCTGAAATAATTATAGCAAAAAAAAAAGTATCATTTATGCCAGTTTAAGGTGTAAATACTTATTTATGATTTTGTAATTTAGATCTGTTATATATAATAAATACATTATTAAATCAATTAATTTTTTCTGAAGGTTTTGGTTTAAATATCATAGGATGGAATCATTGATTTATAAAATATCCTTGTTTGTTTAAGGTCACTTTACATTACTGGGTCCTTTTCTTACCGCTGAAGAAAATAGCAATTTTCAGATTCTTCAACCATATTTGTTATACTTAATTTCAGTGAAATTGTTAACTATAATTTCATCTTTATGATTTCCTATAATTATCACATTTTAAGAAATGTTATTTTAAGATTTTTCATATAATTTGTCTATTGTGTGCATGGACCTTTCTAATGAAGACAAGTCAGCTTAGAACTTCTGAAATAGTTACTGAACACAAATGTTTTGTATGGGAATTTAAAGTAAAAATACTTAATTTTTCAAAGATGCTAGTCTGAAGACAGCAGGCTACATTGTTTAATTTTCATAGATTTTTAAATTAAGTGAGTCCTTTTCTCAACAATGAAGGATATCTAGTTACCTTTTGGGACCATCTGGTTTCCCAGGAATTTTTGTTGTATTTAATTTTATTTAAATCATATAAACGTAGCCATTGGTGAACATTTTACTTTATCTAATAACAATTTACCTAGTTTGAAACATGATGATAAAAGTCATATCATGGCTGGCTACTGTTCTGAAAATATCACAAGATATATTGACATTTAATTCTGCATATTGGATATAACTTTTATCTTTTAATATACAGTAAAACCTGTTTTTGAGCGGTGGATAGGGACCGCATAAAAAAAGTCGGACTTAGAAAATACATCAATGATTTATGAAATAGATGAGAGGATGCTTTCAATTAAATTAAATAATAAAATTAGACCTAAAGAAATTGCAAAAATATTTAATTCTTCATTGCACATATACATGGAGAGGTTTTCAAATTTTACATTAAATAGTTTGCTGCTACTCGTCGTAATCCAAAATGCACATCTTCTTGTGTTGAAAATCGCTTTCGTCTCTTGAAGATATGATTTCAATTGATTTGGTTTTTGGTACCATAAAGTCAGTGATCAGTTTTTGTGGCGACGGTCGACTGGTCAATTGCTTGTAAACGCCACGATAATGAGACATACATGATCTGAGCTCTTTTTGGAATTATAAGCGTCTTTCCGCATTGGTATCTATTTTAAGAAAATGCTTTTCCAAATTTTTAGAAATCTTGATCCCTGCATATATTTTATCTGCTGTAATAGATTCCGGTTCTCCTTGTCCATTTTCATAATCTATCAAACTACTGATAATGTCACTATCATCTACAGTTTGGTCCTCAATCATCTTGTCCAGGTCATTTTCGTCGAAAGTATCAAGCGAGCGCACTAATTTCAGATAATAGCGTTGACGCGTTTTTGGTAACGTTTCTATTAATTAAGCATTCAGGCCAGATCGCTTTCCAACACAAATTTAATGCGTGTTGTTTGATTTATACAGTTGCTGCAATATGGTTTATGCAGTCTAATATTGAAATTTTTTTCCAAACATCAGTAAGGCTTAATTTATCGTTCTCTAGCTTTTTTAAAATGTAGCTGAAAGTTAATTTAATATAACGTTTCTTAAAATTTGTGATTATGCCCTGATCCAGTGGTTGTGTAAGGCTAATCGTATTTGGTTGTAAAAACACTATTTGTACATTAAGATGTTCTATACAGAGATGACAGGTGTATTATCTACAATTAGCAACATTTTAAACGGAAGACCCATCTCTTTGATGTATTTTTCAACTTCTGGTACAAAAGAATCGTTAAACCATGTTGTAAATACAGCTGATGTGACCCATGCTTTTTTATTTGGCATGAAGTGTACTGGATGTTCAGATAAATTTACGCCTTTTAGAACACGCGGATGTAAAGCTTTGTTTATAATAAGTGGTGTTAACATCCTTGTACCAGATTCATTACTGCAAAGCAGAAGTGTGATTCGATCCTTTTCTGCTTTAAAACCACTTACAGTTTTCTCCGATTTCCCAATGAATGATCGTCTGGGCATCTTTTTCCAGAATAACCCAGTTTCATCTGCATTAAATACTTGATCTGGGCAATCTCCGCCATCATCAATAATTTCCGTTAATACTTTGTGCTGATTCATAGCAGTTGTTTCATCGGCGGACGCTACTTCGCCTTGTACTTTCACATTGTGAAGTGCGAACCATTGTAAAAATCCAGCAAACCAGCCAATGCTAGCAGAAAATTTCACGTTCTGTAAACAGGTGACGAACTTGGTTCTAAATCCTTCAGTTGGTTGAAATACTGTCTTGCTTTTTCTTGAATTAATTCTTTGTGAAAGGGGATTCGTTTTTTAGTTAAATCTTTAACCCACAACACGAGAGCCTTTTCCGTCTTCTCTATTTTAAGATTTCTCGAATACGATGCTCTTTTACTACTATCAAAATGTCACTTTTCTTGCTTCAAACAAAAATTTGTCTATATTTCTTTGATAATATTAGTTTCCATAAATAACCGAGTCAATTTAATCATACTATTCCACAAATAATTTTTAACTATATTATGGAGGGAAAAAACCGGTCTCTTTTAAATTGCACTACAGAATCGGCATGGATCTCCGTTAGATTTGAATGCAGAGAAAACTAAACAAAAAGCAATACAAAAATCTTTACTTAAATATTCAATCACCATTTATTGCCTACAGAAATAAAAATGTTTCTATTAATTTAGGAAAAATACATTAGTATTATTCTCAATTTAAGTGAACTGCCATTTTTAAAATAGAGTTACTCGCTTTCTCCAATGATGACATTTTTAATGGGGGGGATACCCTCATTATTGGCATTTTTGATTCAAGCAGAAAAGAAGAATCACCCTGTAGTATCAGACTTCGACGTTTGAGTTAAATATTATTCAAAATTAATACTTTTCAATATATAAGCAAAGGATTGATATATATTCTTTTACCTTAAAAGAAATTAATCGCTTTCGGTGACCAGTTGTTCATCGCTTATATTAAAAGCAGTAATTAGCCATTTCAATTAAAAAAACAGATAAATCAGCTGACATGGATGGAAATTTAGTATTAATTTTACACTGTGGTAGATAATAAGTAGAAAATAAAAGTGAAGAAAATTAATAAACAAAATAACAGGAAGAACAAATTGAAAGGGAGAGGAATTAAATTGGAGTAGATGACAATTAAATTGAATTAGGATTTCTGGAATTACTTTTATACTTTTACTTAAGTAGAAAAATTATTTCGGCTTTTCTGTACGGAAAGCAAAGGGGATAACGTTTATCAGCATTATTTACATTTTTATTTTTTGAAAGCTATACCTTCTCATAGTGAATATTATTTAATAATAAAAATTTTAAAAAACATAGTCTTAGTCTTTAGATTTCTTTACTCCTAATTTCTAGAGTGCATTAAAAATAGTTCCATATTAAAATACATATTTAATAACTTTAAAAAATAGAACTAAATGAACTTCTTATGGCAGGCATCATTGCATTTCTATGGTGTTTTTCATACTTTTTGCTCAGTTAAATATGAAAGCGGAATATTGATTAGTAATTTTATAAAATCATATTAATTTTATTATTAATAATTAACTAGAATAATTAATATTCATTAACTAATGAAATAAGAATTATTACTTCATATTCAAATTCATTTTCTTAGTACTCAATGTTAAAATGCATTAATAATCATCCAAGAATTAAGACATTTATTCTATTTTTAGATCATATCTATTTATAAATGAAATTAAAAAAAACCTAAAATCTATATAATACATATTAAATAGACACAATTCAAAAATAGAATTTTTTTAAAAAACCTCTAAAATGTAGGTGTAGCTCAAAATATTTACATACATTGCATATTTTGAATTAGTTTAAAAAAATGAATAATGGCATCTCAATTTTCCATTATAGATACATTATTGAATAACTGAATATATATATATATGAAAATAAACTGAATATGCAAATAAAAATATTAATAGTTATGCAACTATTAAAAAAATTTTAAGGTGTTATTTGGGAAGGGGGAGGACTCACAGACCACAATGTAATATAAAAATCAATATTACACTAAGATGCAAATGAATAAGTTATTGGCATATCCATTCAAGAAGATCTATCACAGCTGTGATGCATGCAAATAACTGCTATCACAGATGGACAGATCATCTAGTTTACCACTGCCAGCTGGATTTTCTTCCTTAGCAAATCTTCCATTTTCTTATCCAATATTTTCAAGATGAATATTATTAAACATCAATACTGCAATATTACATCCATTTTTGAGCATGAGATATTTAAAAAACAAAGATATAATAACTGGAAAAACACAGACAAACTTATATTATAGGAGCCATAATGAAAAAATAAGTGGCTAAAAATTAAGTATTGTAACTTAAAAACAGATGACCTTTTAATAAAATAACTGCGAATCAGGTAAATATGATACATTCTATTTTGTTGAATTAGAAAGAAAACTACATAACAAATAAATTTATTATGAATGATTGAAGACAACCAAACTAAATATTTATCTTTAGATTGAATAATATTAGGAATAAACAAAGCTACAAGGTAATGAGAAGTACATAAATGCTATTAAAGTAAATGCAAATATAAATCGCAACTTAAAAATAAAATAATTTTTTTAAATTAAAATTATTACAAAATGACCTGGTTACAATGCATTACACTTCATGAAACAAGAGGATTGTCATAAATAGCAGCTAAAAATAAAATGGGAAAACTCAATTATAAATACTGCCATTTATTTCTCGCACTGCTATGCAAAAAGATTTATTAAAAGGAAAGACATAATTGTTGATAAAATTAATCTAAAAGCAGAAGAGATTCGTATAAAATTTGAGTCAGATATTTTAAATTGAATTATTGATTCAAATGATTTTAAAATCTCTTTTTTAAACTTGCATAAAATAAGTAGATGTATTAATGTTTTCAATTATGCATACTGTGAGTTTCTAGCAAGTTTCTCTGAACCCATATGATTTAATAATCATAATAAAAATTTTACAGCACTAGATTGACTATTAAAAATCATTGGAAACTATGTAACATTACACACAAAAAATAACTGTAAACTTACTTTTAATCTTATGTATCAAATGTATAATAAATATGTTGAAATAGTATTATATAATTTAATATAATTTCTTCCTGAGAACCATAGTAAATTTCAAGATTTGAATTCACATTCTTACTATAAGACAAATAAATACATGTGTCATACACACCTTTAAATAATTTTTATATTTATTATTAATAAAAAATAAAAGATGCACTGTTTTTAAATAAATCCAAAAATTATGTTATGATGAAAAAAATATAACTATAGTCTAAAATATATAAACAAAAATTAATTTATTTACAAGTTATTGAATAAATTATATATATAAATTAAGTATTAGGATATTAACTGCATGCTGTTGATGAATATAGTCAAGATTTAACTATGAAAAATTTATTTGCAATGATCCTTGACAATTAATAAATAGAATGCAGCAAATACAACTAAAAACTAAAGTTTTCTTCAAACCTTATGATTTTTTTGCATTTTATTTATTATTGATATTTATAATTATTTAATAAATGAAGGAAAATGATATACAAAATTATTTGGGTATTTATTTGAATCATCGAGTACAATCATTTCATGACAATCGAAGACATTTGCTTTAATAATACTCCAACATTATTTAGGAAATACATGCTCAAGTTAGCCAGTTGATTTAAAATGTAAAATGCATAATAAAAAATTAACGTGCATATAAAAAGGTTGTTCGATATTGTTTTGTTTATACTTCATAAGAAAGAATCGCACAAAACGTTCAGTCTTTCATTGCTTCTTCTATAATTATTTCACTCAAACAAACTTTTTACCTTTCTTTTAATTCAGTCTATTTATTTGAACTCATTATGCAAAAAACTGTATAGTTAATTTTAAAAAGTACAAAAATTGTTAATTTTCCTGATGAAATTAACCATAAAATTAAATTCAATAGAGTAAAAAATTTAAAACAAGAGAAATAAACGTCAAATTTGGAATTTGCAAAGTCTAACAGAGCAAAAGAAAGTGAATAATATTTATATACAGTTGAAGAGAATTAGTCATTAAAAGAGAACACATGGTGATTGGTGAAAATAGTATGCATTTCTGAAGGTGGAATATTATCAGACAATACTTTCTGAAAGTTAATTCAGTCTTGATTAGAAAGTTGTCATGCGAGTCCATGATTAGTTAACAAAAAGATAAAGAATGAATTACAATTTCTTGATACTTATTTACTATCACAAATTTTCTATCATGAGTAAATAAGGAAATAAAATGCACGCAATAAGTTTTCACCATAAATAAACATAACAATGAATTTTTTTTACCCATATTCATCTATTATCCTGAATGTATAAAAACTTGTTCAAAAAGTATATTATATACCATAATTAAAACTCAGCAGAAATATTATAGTGGAATTTAAAAAGAAACTAGAATATTCTTATATGATAGCCAAAATAAATTATACCCACAGCAATGCTTGGCAAAAGGATCTCGAAGTGTAAACCTAAGCAATATGTGGGCAAATCGTCAGGCTCATGTCAACCTTTAGGAGTCCAATCACAGCAAACTTAACATCAGCCTGATGCTACAAGCCTGATTTGTAAGATGCACTGTGATTGTACTCATTTAGGTTGACATACAAACGGCCGATCTCTAGAAAGTGTCAATTTCCAAAGTAAGTACCCCCTCAGACTTTCCGTGAGCAAGCTGCCTTTTCTACCCTCAAGAACTGGTCAAGCAAGTTTTTGATGATCGACAACTTTTTCGAACATGTCCGAAATCACTGTCGAAATTTTGGATTCTGACGAAATTCAACCAATCATGTGGAACTTCAATAGTGACGTAGTGCGCCAAGAACGCCGCGATTGACGCCAACTTCTTTGTAAACAAAACAGTAATTAGCAAATTCCATCCTTATCAATGTTTTTTTTTATCAAATTCCTCCGTCTTTGGAGTGAAAAGTAGTTTGATTATTTCTGCCACTTTTTACCTCGAATTCAATTAATCAACATCGTGTTTTTAGTGCTCTTAAAATTTAAAAATGGCAAAAAGATGTGTTTGGTCAGCTGAGAAAGAGTCGGCTCTCATTGATCTTGTTCATGAGAAGCCGGCTCTATGGGATCCATATTATATGAAAAAAACTTTTAAAAGGACTTTATACGATTTAATACGAATCGAGATGATTCGAAGATGGCCCGAGGATGAGGACCTCTTAACATCAGGTAGGCGAAATATTCTGTTTCTGGGTATAATGTGATCAAAAAATGTTTTATGTGAATTCATTTTATGATATGTAGAAAGACGGCATTTAATAAAATTTTTAAAATCTTGTTAAATTATGTACAAAAAATTCTTGATAAATTTTTTTGTTTGTATATATAAAACATATTATAAATATTAATATCTTTTGCTGAATTATTTTATCTTCCATTTCTTTTAATCCCAGCTGAAATAAGAAACACATAAAGAAGTTCATTAATTGTTTTAAATGTTGGGATGCAATTTATTAACTATATTGAGCCATGTATAGGTTATATAATTGTGTTATTCATTAAATTAGACAAGATGGTTAATGTGGCGAGTTAGCTCTTAACTTATGACTTTCTTTTTCATTATTAATTTCCATTTGTGATTGTTTTTCACTTACTTAATTGTGTATTAACATGCAGTATTATTTTCTTACCAGTATAGCCAATATATTCATGAAACTAAAATCAAAATTTTTAACAATTTATTCTATATTCATTTATAAATCAAATTATACAAAATTAAATTTTGTATTGTGATTTTTTGTTTTTGTATTACTGATATTTTCTACGTTAAGTGACATTATTATAATGCATACACTTACATATTTATATAATGAAGTATATGTATTTAATACTAAATTCTTTTTTGCTCCAGAAATACTTTGTAAGAAATTCTGCTAGATATTGCATCAAAATGGGTGCATTATCAAAGACTCCTGTTCCTGCGAGGCACCATCGAAGTGGCTCGTCCGAATACAATTTGAATGAGTCCTTCACAAATAAAATTGGATGTTTTGAACCAATGGTATATTTTACAAAAATGTTTTTAATTCTTATATTATGCTTTTATTTAGTTGGTTATAACTTATATGTTATTAGTTATATTTATATTAGTTTTATTAGCTATGAATAACTTATATGTATATTTAGTTATAATTAGGCTTAATCTTTTACTTTACATTTTTAAAACTGAATGATAAAAAAGCTGGTCAAGAGGTGAATTGAAATAAAATGTATAACTAAATAACACCTAATGTAAGTGAATTTTATTAAATACATCATTGGTGATCATATCATTGATTCACCATATACCATTCATTCAATCATTATTTGAGAAGGGTCTCTTGAAGGAGCTGTGTAGTACTTTTATTCTTAGTATGGGCATTTTTATGCCTATTTAAATGTATTCTTTGATTAATACTTCAATGCATAGTGAAAATATTATTCTTTATAGATTTCTGTGAAAGAGGAAAGCTTCTGGACGGAGGATGTGGATGTGGAATGCATTCCAGAGGCTCCCTTAAGCACACAACTGAAAAGGTCTGCAACACCAGGAACTTCTAATCAAGGTCCTCCTCCCAAAAGACGCCGCCAGACTAATGTGGGGGAAGAGGTATTGAAAATGGCGTCGGTGGAATTGAAAAGAAAAAAAAAGTGAAGCTTCAGAATCTGTTTCCCTTATTGTGGGACAACTTGTTGTCTGCACTTTAAAAAAACTGGCACCATTGTATGGGGAACAGTTCATACGAAGAATATTCGAACATGTTATGGAATTTGGAGAACTCCAACCTGATATTTATTCATAAATAAAAAAATCATTGCTGTGAATTGTTTTCTTTTTGTGAATTTATTTGATCATATCGAATCTTTGGATAATTGTAATTTCTTAAATAGTTCATTAAAAGCTTCTATATAATTTTAAAATTTAGTTGATGTTAATAAGGATTAATTCTGTTTTCTAACCTTAAACTGATGATCATATAGTATAAAAAAATTAAATCTCCTTTCATATGATTAGCAATACAATTTAGGCTTCTTTTTCAATATTTTTTCTTTTAAATTAACAAATAACCAGTTAATGTGGGATTATGCATCTTTAATAGATATATATTTTATTTTACACTTTTCTAAATAATAAACACTTTTAAGGCACTTAAAAATGATGTTCAAATTTAAGCACTTTGCATGATGCTATGCACCCGGTTAAGCTTAAATAAGGAAATATACACGAAATTCTTTCAATATGCTTTTGTTTTAAATTTAATGTCAATAAGATAGTATTTTATAAATTCAATTAATTAATCCTAACACAAATACAATATAAAATGTTTTTGCTTGTTAAAGACTAACAACAAAAATATTTAACATAGCAAAAGAAAAGTAATGGAATTTTTAATAACCATTACAATCAGTTGAATAGGACAATAAATGGCACTATTAGGAATGAAAAAGACATTCAAAGGAAACTCATTTTTAAATTTGATAAATGTACAACTTGTCTCATTTTACAAACCATTTCATATTCAATATATTAAAAACTATATAAAGATTAAATTTGAAGCAGAACTTACAATTAATTCAGTAGTTTTTTTGGCTGAAAATAAATGTCAATAGAAGTAGGAATTTCTAAATGCAATGGAATTTCATTACACGAACTTAATAATTTAGCTGCAAGTTCCAAAAGAGCATTCTTCAAATTTTCGCAGTAATTTAATTTTACTTTTTATATAAAACTTTAGTTAGTGTTTACAATGTAATGATTGTTTTTAAATTAGTGTAATACTGTTTTATTTTTTTCCATACCATTTAGACAAATGGCTATGGCAGTGTTTTTTGAAAAATTACATATTTTCTTGTATATATTATTTAAATGTTGAATTTTACGAATATAGTTTCTTTTAAATAATTATTACTCTGAAATAAGTCAACAATTTAAAGCTTAATAATAAAATTATTATACTTTTCTTATGTAATTATTATTAATATTGTGACTGAAGTTTTTTCAATTTGTATATATAGAATAAATTATAACTATTTCAAATTATATAAAAGAGATAGATACCATTTAAAAAATCTATACAATTTATATATCAATTATTTAATTTTAATTTGTAGAAATCATTAAAAACAAGGAAGCAAAATCACATCTTTATAATTATTATTTACACATTACAAAAAAATATAGATAAAATACATATAAATAATTCGAAAAAATATGATCGAATTGATGTTTCAATGCAATCACCTATTAAAAATAACTCAAAAATTATTTATTATTCTAGACATTTGGGAATAATGCAAACATAGCATATAAATGATGAAATCAATTTTATTCAACAGAAATATATGCTAAAGAGTTTTTAATCTATACTTATAATAAAGCTCAATGTGTGTGTGTTGGCGCTCTACAAGCCAGACCGTGCTTCATTGATATCCATTTTGCACGGAACATCCACGAGTTATGAAATGAAAAACTGCTAACATTCACTTAATGGAAGCAATGAATAGAGAGCGATAAATACGCCAACTTGTTCACCTGCTTTTCTAGGTTTACCAGACAGCAAATGCTCAAGTGACGTCACTTTCGTCAGAGAAAGTGACGATGTATTTCACCGTGTGATAAGGCCTTTAGAGATGCATAATCCACGATTTTTTTAATAACAAATATTTTTGCTATTGTTATTTTTGCTATTTTTAAATATTTGTTCCAAATAACTGTTATTTTAATCACACTTTTAATTAAAAATTTCTAATTAGAATTAATAATATTTTTTTTAAAATTATCATTAATATTTCATTTATTAATTAAGTAATGTGGGGTTGACAATTTATATATTTGAGCTAAAGTTGTAAGCTTCATTTTTTTCTCACAACCATCTAATTAATTCATTTATTGGTTTAAAGTATTTTCTGAAAAAAATTGAAATCAAAAAGTATCATGTCTTTAAATTTTTTACTTTAGTTCTATATTCTGCAAACAGATGACGCCTGCAAAATGAATGAAAATAGAAGGTCATTTCATGTTCAATTAAAAATTATCTTTATCTGTTACTCATATTGTCAAGCAAGAAATCACACGTACCAGAAAAAAAGCAATTACTTCACTCTTACAAACACTTCCTGTGAATAGCACCAGTTATTGTAATATGCGGTTTCGAATGAGTCTGTAATCTATGAATAACTGGTCCATTCACAGATCCCTTTTACGATTCAATTAAGGGGATGGGAAGAATGACTCTCTTGTGGTTGAAAATCTGGTTTGATGTTTATTGTCCTCCTGTGGGGGACACCCTTCCTTTTCCTCCTATTCTTTCGGAGTCGATTTCTGACGGCAGATGTTCTCCATGAGATCTTTGACATTGATAGATGCGTTGTTTGGTCAGTTAATTCTTTGGGAACTCGGAAGGAGTGTACTTTTGCTAGGGGTAGAAGCAGTAAAATATCATATTTTATTGTTATGTTTGATTACGATTGACATCAAGAGCCTTTTAACTCTTTTTATGCATAAGACACATTTGTAAAAAAAAAAAAATCCCGTTCTATCTTTTTGTAACAAATATTTGAAGAAAACTTTCTAATTAACATTTATTGATAATGATAAAATCGCATCGTTGTGGGTTGGTAATTTCTTAAATAATATTCCTTTTCTGTTATTGAATGCAACTGTATTAAATTATTAACTCAGTGATTCTCAACCTGTGGGGCGCGCCCCCCTAGGGGGGCGCAAGCACACTAATGGGGGGGGGGCGAGAATATCCAAAGGAAAATGTTATTTTAAAAAAATCGATTAATTGACTGAAAGTAAAGGACACACACACACATATACAAAACAAAATACATTTCGACATATTTAATAATTAACTTATTAAATTAAAACAACTTACTAAATTAAAAACAAATTTAATAATTATTAGTGACTTCCTTGGGCCTGTCTTGCAGAGCAAAGTTTTTAGAAGGAGGGTTTAATATTAGAAATAGACACTCTCAGTTCATTTTCTATAATTAGCTGAGATCTATATTTTGTCTCCAAAGAAGACACAGCAGAAAATCCAGTTTCACAAAGGTAAGATGTTGAAAATGGTAGTATAATGCGAAATATCCTTGTTTTTAGTGCAGAAAACTCATCATCCACTCCTGCCCAAAATTCAAAGAGTGATTTATTACTAAACTGTCTTTTGGTTTCGCCGCTTGCCGTGAAGTCTGTGAAGGTTTCTTCCTCTTCAATTGAGAGTCCTTCGGAAGTATTTTGAAATGGATCCCTCACCCACTTGTAACTTGATATCAGTTTGTCGTCCGCGAGAAAGTACTTTTTAAAATTCTTTGCGAGCATTGCTAAATGATTTTTAGTGGTTACAAAAACAACTTTTACATGTTGTTCTTCAGCCTTGTAAGTTTTAATACAATCATTAAAATTTGCAAACATTGTTAAGTTTTCTTGCTTTAAATTTCTGCTCCACAATTCCAACTTCCTACAAAAAGCATTAACTTTATCACTCGTATACAATATATGTGCATTTGCCCCCTGCAGTTGAAGAGCCAAGTTATTTAATTTTTCGAATATGTCTACCATCCAGCTAAATTTCAACACGAATAACTATCGCGAAAATTCTCAGCTTCCGGTCTGTTTTCCTTTTCTAAGAAAACGGCGATTTCTTCTCTTAATTTATAAACACGTTGCAAAAATTTCCATCCTGATAACCATCTTGCCTCGCAATAAAATTGTAACGCTGAATATACTGCCCCCATGTCTTTACTAAGTGCGGAAAAGATTCTTGATTTCAGGGGTCTCATTTTTATATAATTTACTACGGTTACAACCGTAGTTAACACAATATTCAAACCAAGATTCATTTCTTTGGAAACCAAAGCTTCTCTGTGGATCATGCAATGTGTCAAGACACACTGTGGAGATTTTTGTTTCACAAGTGCTTGAATACTTTGGAATCTTCCGGACATAGAACGAGCACCATCGGTGCATATTCCGACGCAATTTTTCCATTCTATGTTTACCTGGTTCATAAAATCATTTAAGATAGCAAATAATGCGAGTGCTGCTGCTTTGTGTTCTATTGGTTTGCAGGAAAGTAATTCTTCTACTACTGACAAATCATCCCAAAATCTAACATAGGCAATGAAATGAGCATCTTTATTATTATCTGTTGCCTCATCGAGTTGTTTTGAACACAATTTGTCACGTAACTTCGATAAAAGCTGAGACTCTACATCTTCAGCTATATCATTTGAAAGAGGTATAGATTGCAAATCGTTTTGCAAAATTATCTCCAAACATTATTTCTACAATCTCAATGCGGCTGGCAAAATAATCTCTTCACCAATGTGGTGAGGCGTTTTACATCTGGCTATTTTATATGAAGCATTTTAAGAGGCAATTAAAGCTTCTTCATTCACAGACAACGTTTTTTTAAACAATGATTTTTGCTTTTCACATGATTTTAATTTTTATTCGAAGAATTCTCTGGGTTTGTTTAAGTACTCACAATGAAGCATTTCCAAATGTCGTTTAAGTTTATTAGGTTTCATGCTGTCTGTCACCAACATTTTTGAGCAAATGATAGACAGTGGCCTTTCTTCTTCATTTACTTCAGTACTAGTGAACCTAAAATTTAAGTATTCTTGAGAATATTTTCTTGATTTTATTTTCGGAACCACGCTCGTCTGTGCACTTGTTGATGCTTGTCTATCGTCTAATGTTCGCTTATGACTGCTTAAAAATGTGTCCATGATTCTGCATAAGTCTGCTGCCGTGAATATTTAATACGGTGAATTGCAATTACGCGAAAATATATATTACATACACATTCAGAATAGATTCAATAGCGATAGAAGGATCAACTCGAATGAGATTGTCTGGAATTGAAATTGGCGTCACAGAACTTTCTCCTTCTCCCTATGAGAAAACATTTGCTCACATCTGCGCACGCTCCTAACTTAACTTTTAAGCCGACCAGACAAATCGAAACTTCTCGTGAAACCGTGAGAATGCCCGACATGGCGGGACGCAAGAGTAATAAAAAGGCATAGGATTCTTGTTTTTTCAATGCTGAGGATTGATGTTGCAAAATGTCAATAAATTTCAGTATTCTTGGTAATTTGTAAAGTTTAAAATTAAGGTTTTAGTGTAGGTTTAGTGCCAAAATGCTCAAAATACATTATTATTGTATGCGGTGGGGAGGGGGGGGGGCGATGAAAATTATGATTGAAAATTGGGCCGTGAATACTGAAAGGTTGAGAAACACTGTATTAACTGATTTATCATTTTGGTCAGAGTAGCTTTCGTAATCTGTATGGAAACAACAAATATAAATAATATCGTATTTAACTCATCGGATTCATTAAGGAATTATTAATAATCTACAAAAACCAATCGTGGGCGTTATTTATTTTATATTTTAAATTTCTGTGAACTATATTTTTGTGCTACGAGAATTATATAAGTGCGCCTTATAGACTTAACTTGACTTTTGCCCTCTTAATGAATAAACAAAACATAGTATCGTTTTTGTAAATTTTTTATTTTTAAAATGTATATTTGAAATATTAAGCAACAGTAAGCTTTTTTTTCGGAAATTATATAAATGGAATGAGTTTCATGCTAGCATCTGCCGGATTACCTTGTTAGAGAGAAAAATACACAAAAAGAGGAGAATATTTTTACAAATTACGATCTTTAAAACTTTTATAGTTTTTTGAAGAGAATTTTAAAATTATATATTTCATTTAAAATATGAGATCATTTCCGCTATTTTATATAATTATTATTTATTTTAACGAAATAATACATTAACTTTAGTGTTAAGTTGTTTTAACTCCAATTACTATATAGTTTTGGGAATCGCAAATATCGCGTTTTGCTGTATCTTTCTTATACACAATTTGTAAAAAAAAGTATATGAAACATAAGAAATATGCTAGATTTTTAAAAATAATTGTAATGCACTTATTTTAACATTTAAAATTGGCAATTTGAAGATGCTTTTATTTTGCTAATTAATATTTGGTAATTAATGAAATGTTATGATTTCGTGGCGTCAATGAAGGGGATGGAGCATTCTCTAAGGACTCAAGAGAAGAATGGTTTGTGTTCCTGGTAATTCCTTTCCTTTCCCAGAAGGATCAGGGGTTCAAATGATACCCATTCTTATCTCGGTATCGGCTAAGGTCATGCGAGTCAATACAGGGAGTTGTTCCTTGCAATTTAAGGTTGAAGGAAATCGCGACTCTTTTTATTTATTTATTTTTTTCCACTTGCAACATATTTGCCTTTCGTAGATTTTACATGAGTATTGTATAAAAAAAGAAAGGAAATATACTGATTCCTTCGATGTCTTTTTGGTACATTCACCTAAGAATAATTGATAATATATTAATTTTTAAGCATTATGATTTATATATACATATATATACAATACATTTTTTTAGTATTTCAAATTGAAAATAGCCATACTGCGGAAACTTGAGATTCATTTTACTTACATTTGTAGTTACAGTTTTCGATAATTCTCTCTCATTTCTGCGGTTTTTAAAAACAAAGTATTGTATAGTGTTTTTCATGGGGTTTCATGGTACATTAATCAGAGAATCATCAATTTTATATTAATTAAAAGAAAATTTCTTTTTTTTAAGTTGATTATTTTCCACGTATTATACGACAAAGAGATCTTGTGATCTTTTTTGCTTAATATATCCCGCTGGTGTGGTGTGAAGAGGGGGGTGCCATTTCAGGTGTCGTCCTCATTATCTGGCCGTGGTTCACAATTACGAGGTCCGTCCCAAAATAGCCCCCGTGTTGCTTTAAACGGGACGTTAATATAACTAAACTAAACTAAACTTGCTTAATATATTTTGAACAAAATGATATCATGCAAACTCTTCTCATACAAAAACACATGCTTTCATGGATGTGATTTCACAGATCGTTTAAAGAGAAGCCATTTATTTCTTCTATACAATTAAGAATCATTCGAATAATGGACCATTCTAAGGATAACTAATTTTATAATTTTTTATAATCTTTATATATATAAATATGTTTAAATCTAATTTTTAAGAATGGATAACATAATATGTTTAAGCATTGCTCTGAAATGCGATTAAAATTGAATTACAGTTCTATTACTAAAACCGTAGCAGATTTCCTATAAGGCAAGCAAGGCAAATGCCCTAGAGTCTCTAGGATGAGAAAAGGCCAAAACAGGTCAAATTAAAGAATTTCATTTTTCTAGCATAATAAGTTACTAAAACATGCAAATTCTAAAAATTACAAAATACTAGCATAAGTAACACTTTATCATGTGTGTCAATCATGGTTTCTTATACTTTTCATTATGCTCACTTATTTAATAGGATATTTGTTGACACCTAAAATTTGTCTCAATACTGTTGTGCAGAGATGTGAAAGCCGGAAAATCTAGAGTCATAATAAATCAATAAAAAGAAATATATTTCTACTTAGTTAATGAAATAAAAAAGATTAACTTAAACAAAATAAATATAAAATTTAATTGACCAATCTATTAGAAAAAGTGGTCTCATTCTGTATATTGCCTTAGGAGATTGATTATGAATGTGAAATACCTAAATCCGCTATTGATAAAAAACCGAATTGGATTTGCTGCCCGGTGGAATGACAGAGTTAGCACTAATAGTAACGAGTTTCTTTCATATTTTAAAACAAATTATTTCGGGCAGTGGGTGACTATGTTTCAGTTATTATTTATTCTCTTGTAAGAGTACGATCAAAACCGAAAGAATGATTTAGAAAGAATCAAACCTACCATTTAAAACTGAATGCTTTCATTTCCACAGACAAAGTGAACAGTATTAATGTCAGGGTCACCACTTGTGGGGGTATTGAATAATTCCTTCATTTAGATGTTCAGAGCTTCAAGAAACGCTAAGGGATTTTTAGTAAGAACAAGGCCAAATGTATTTTACCCTAAAGAACGAAACAAGAAAAATTCACAGAAGTAGCTCTCTCGAATTCAAAAAGAAATATTAAGTTCTTGCCGGTTAGATTACACAGTGGGTAGTGATACAGCGGTCCCACAGACTAAGCTCCTACCTCTTAATTAGGGATGACGAATATTTTCAGAACGGTTATTACGTCACCGATATAAGAAAGTCACAGATACAAGTGATCAATATTTTTCATTGAGAGGTGTGATTCAAATCACACCAAAGGGTGTGATTCAAATCACACCTTTACCATGATCGTATCGTATTGTTGATATTTCAACTACAGCTCTTGC